>OMNV01000537.1:0-16610 GCA_900303265.1 Brotula barbata
GCTCCAGCGAGGCGAGCCAATACGGAGGAGGGTCGGGAGGAGGAGGTGGAGGGCTGCATTCGGGCGGGGGCTGCGGGGGTTTCGGGGGAACGGGCGTCGGAGGAGGGGGCGGGTCGCGAGGAATGCTCAACTTAACCCCGGCCCAGCACTACCATCTGAAAGCCAAGTACGCCGCGGCGACGGGAGGCCCGCCCCCCACGCCGCTGCCCAACATGGAGTGCATGAGCTTGAAGTCACGCATGGCCATGATGGACGATAACCAAGGCGGGGGCAACCACTCGCTGCCCCCCGTGGGCAGGCCACGCCGCTGCAGCGACGGCAGCAACGGGTACGCGAACGGGTACGCCAACGGGTACGCCAACGGTCACGCGGGACACGTAGGTTACAGGAGGAGGGGCTTCTACCCCGGCGAGGGTCCGGGGAACGGGAACCGAAGGGCCAGTGACCCGGTGCGGACGCAGGTTCTTGATGGTTGCAGTCTGCCCCCGGTTCAACGCTTCAACAGCCTCAACAACCTCCACCCCCTCCCCCCTCTGTCCGGAACGCAGCACCTGACCAACGAAGGGCGCGGCTTCGGCCCGCAGAACTACACGCGCTCGGAGGGCAACCTGCAGAGGGGCCTGCAGCACTCGCCGTACACGCCCAGCATCACGGAACACTCGGCCTTAGAAGCCCTCGCCATGGGGGAGGAGGGGGAGGTCGGTCTGTTCCTCGGGGACGAGGACATGCTGCCGGACGACCTGGTGCAGTACCTCCACTCCCAGGTGGACGTCGGCTCCTACGTGCACGGCATCGAGGACCAGACGGCGTCCGGTCTAAGGGGCACCTCCCAACCTTCAATGGAGGAGATCCAGACCTCGGGCTTCCCTGGGTCCCACGGCCTCCTGCAGCAGCAGCAGATGGTGGACAGGAAGAGCCCCAGTAAGCTCCCCATCCAGTGGAACGAAGTGAGCTCGGGGAGCGCCGAGAGGTCTCCGCAGAGGGAACACCAGAGGCAGTGCGGACGCTGGGCGGGTACGGAACACGGGTCCGGGTCCGCGTCCGCTCCGTTCGGCAGGTTTGGGAACATGGTGGTTCAGCAGCAAGGGCAGCCGTCGCTCGGACTCCAGACCGGCTGCGCCCAGGCCGGCCAGGCTCCGGGTGTTTGTAGAATCGGTCCTGGGGTGAAGTTAGAGACGTCCACAAACTCCTGCATGGAGACGGGAGGCGCCGCTCACGAGCACGCAAACAACTTTGGCAGGCCTCAGTTCTCACAAAACTTTGAAAGGCCTCTTCCACAGGACTTTAGGCAGCAGGCCCCCGGCGGACCCCTAAGACCGAGCCACTTCAAGCACAACCGCAACAGTAGCACCTCTTGCCAGGTTGAGAACAACCTAATCCTAAGCAGGGCATCCACGAACAACCTCCCGATCCTCCCGAGCCTCTCCCAGGGCCCCGGACTTCATCCAAATCAGCAGGTTCACATCCCTCGCCCGCCAGTCAGCAGCTACAGGACCTTGGCCAGGACCCAGCAGTACATGGACCCCGAGAACAACGCTGAGATCCAGACGGGGCTCAACCAGCAACAACAGCTGCAGAGGGGGGGGAACCACTGCTCTCTGGCTCATCAGGTATCAGGGCTGAAACTGGAGGCCCCAGACCATGGGTACTTAGACCAGGGCTTCAGTGACCCCCTCTCCTTTGAGCCAGCAGACCCCAAGGCCTCCTCCTTTCCCGTCCTGGAGGAGCAGTGCTTGCTGGACTCCGTGGCTGAGCCCGTGGGAAAGACCGCCGGCGGCGGTCGCGGCGAGGACTCGGCCTCCCTCCTGTCGCCGGGCGCCGACCAGGTGACCAGCACGGTGGACGGCGGCGCGCCCGCCGTATTAGGCGAGGGGGTCGGTCTGGACTTTGGTGCCATGCTGGAGGACGGCTACGATCAGGGCAGCCTCGTGTCGGGGGTATTGAGTCCCTCTATGTTCCAGGGTCTCTCTAGGACGTCATCGCGACTGACCACCCCTCGAGCGGCCGCGACCTTCCACAGCGTGGCGCCCGGCGCCAACAACATGGCCATCGGAGACATGAGCTCCCTCCTCACCACCTTAGCCGAGGAAAGCAAGTTCCTGGCCATCATGCAGTAGCTGCTCGCTCTCCCACTCTCTCTCTCTCTCTCTCTCTCTCTCTCTCTCTCTCTCTCTTTCTCCTCCCATAGGAAAAAAAAAGGTAACAGGAAGAGGACAAACTGGTGTATGTGAAGACTAAGACAAAAGTGGCAATTATGAGAAATGTATTATGTACGTATGGAAGAGTGTTGAAAAAGGCAGTCGCCAAACCCCGTATATTTTGTAAAATTGACATCCCTGGCAGAAATGGGGTCTGTCGAAATATGTACAGATAAATAGTTATATTCCTTTTCTGGAATGAAGGCTATTTTTTTTTCCAAGCCCTTCCCTTTGTATTCCTTCGTGATGGGGAGCGAACGCTCACGTCTCTCAAACAGTATTCTGTGTATCGTCACTGTTTTTGCTGTACACACTGTTGGTAAATTGCATGTATCTGAGGTTAGACATAAACACTCCTTAGTAGTACATAGACGAGTATCTATCGTTCCATCCCACAGGTACAAATCCAATAATTCCATTGTCCCCGCAGCAGGTCAGACAGGGGCCCCACGCGGTTCAGAGGCCCCGATGGTAACTTTGTAGCTCATAGGTTTTATAATATAAGTGTTATATTTACATTAGTTGTCATTTTGTTTGTGTGTTTCTTTGTGACTCTGTAAATCTTAATGTTTCAGTGCTTCTACCAAGTGGTGTTTTGATTTTGATTTCTTAATGCTGCCGTACGGCATCAAATCCAAAATGTTGGAGGACAACGCATCAGAGTCTTCGCAGGCCCCATCCGTGGTCTTCACCTTGATATCTACAGTAAATGGCTCGGTTTAGTTAGGCTGGTAAGGTACTCAAAGTGTATATAACGATGTGTTTTTATATCCTGTCGGTGATAATCTGATTTTTGATATTGGATTGCACGGTTGTTTGGAACTGACGTGAAAAAGGACGTTTTCTTTGTGATCATAAAAGGTCCCATTTGGTGCTTTACGTATGCTGACGCAAATAGATATTTCCTGTTTTTATTCAGTCTTATAGACCATAGCACATGAATTTTCATCTTATGATGACAAACGCTGTACGATGTGTTTTGTTGAATAGGAAATCATCCGTGTTGTTTTCTCCAAAGCTCTTAAATTCAGAATGTGTACTGCCATCAAGTATTGCAGCGACTTTGTTAACAGTGTTAACATTGCCTTGCAGTCCGACGCGACTGCACACGGAATATTGAGTAGTTTACCTTTTATTCAGCATCAAAAGCAATGAGGTACAAGGTGTTTTATTGTTCTTTGGTACTTTTGTCATTTTTGTAGCGGTGCATTGGCGGCGTTTTGTTTTTAAAAGAACTAGGAATCGTTTCCTTTAAGAGAAGGAAATGAGATTGAGGTGTGTGCCTTATTCGTATCTGCCTGTCGATAAAGAGAAAGATCACTGCCAATCTCTGAAATATTAAAAACAGATAAGAATAAACAATTTAAGTGTCTTGTGAGATCTGGAAAAAGATGACAGAACATTTATATAAGCAAAGTCTGAATATGAGAAAAGTCGAGATTTGCTAAATGCATTCTACTTTTCCTTTGTTTTTTTTTGTTTTTTTAGTTTTCACATATGTTGTGTTCTTTTATATATAATGTGTAAATAAGTTACTCTTTCTGTAGATTTAGCAGAGAAAATGAGGAGGATCCTAGGGCCAAAAACAAACTGACTTTGAAAGCAGGGATTCCCAGGCCCTGGGCAGAGGCCAGACAGTTCTGGCTCAGAGCGGAGCTTCAAGTGCCCAGCACTGCCCCTCCACCAGAAGAGCCACTTTGCTCTTTTATAACTGACTACAAATGTTTGTATGGTTTTAATAAAAATGGAAATTATATTTTAAGTCTTTTTTTCTTTCTTGCGTGCTGGTTTTGATCATACACAGAGCCGTTATTGGTTAGAAATAAGGTTGTTATGAAGGTGGCACCACCCCAGGATAAGAGGATAAAATGAGGATGTTGGTTGTGACATCTAAGTACAATAAAGTCATCTCCATCTCATCCCAGGTGATTACATCATACTTGTAAAGACTGACATTAGTGTAGTTTTTTAGGAGGACGACAGATTATCTCATGGCATCAAACTGATAAATACGTCCTCCTTCGTTGACAATAGAGAATCCTTCTGCTGCCCTCTTCCGATCATTACAAGGAACTACAGTTTTGAGCTGAGCCAGGAACTTGCCGGGTTTTCATTCCCAAATATCACGACATTAAAGTCAGCAGGCTTTACTACTAAAGGTCTCCCGACTTTCACCATTAACGTCTCACTTTTTCAACGAAGTGTTACTCTTAAGTCTTTAAAGTTTACAGTCTTAGCCATGACAACCCATCAACTGAAACCATCTGAGACATCTTACATCACTTCCTGTGTTCCAAGACAGGAAAGCTGTAAAACTTCTCAGCGAGGCAGCTGCTTCTAAATGCAGCAATGTTTTTACGGAAAATGCAAGATGCTAAATATTAATCGTAAAACATCCACGTTGTTAAGAATGAAAGCAATGAAAGACTATTTTAGCATAGTAAACGTTTTATTACTAAAAGTTGTGTGATACTGAAGGTGCTCTTTCAGCAGAGTTTTCACAACTATATCAGCTTTATTGAAATCACAAGTTTTGTTTTTTACCACATGATGGAAAAACAGAATCATACATGAATACATGTTAACTATGGACTATTTACAGTGTGAGAGGAAGGTTTCAGGTGTCAGGTGTGGCTGTAACAGGCCTGCAGTGTTTGGTGTTTTAACAAACTGGGCTCGTACAGGAGGCACTTGATTCAGAAAGCCTTAAGAGCCAGAACCTTGTCAGAGTGCTGAAGGGAAAAGGTAAAAATAAAATGTGGAAATGTCCAGCAAAGGAAAACTATGACTACCTAAGAGAGAAAAATGTTTCTGATCCTTCATCTTAGGCACGGAGGCCCGGAAATTTGGTTGGGGCTGTTGCCGCCGCCGCCACACGTGGGACACCGATGTACGCGATGAGCATTTACGCAGGCCTGCACCACAGTAATCTAGAGCACAAAGGGTGCACATTCAAAAGCATGCATCGCCCCACAGAGCAATGTAGTTTAAAAAAAGAGAGGAAAAAAAAAAAGGACAATTTTAGACATCTGCAACTATGACGAAACACAACTGTCTGATGCTTTAGATTGTTAATGCAGTAGACATACTGTATTTACAGGAATTATATTTTTTCTTTTAAACATCAGTCATTCCAATGCTAGTTAAATAGAAAAAAAAAAGTCCATAACTGCATTGCCAGATCTGGGGCAAGTTCATGATAATCCAAAAAAAAAATTGTCTTTGAGGATGGCTACCATTTATGATCTATTTACAATAAAACACGACTCCGTATCCGTGAACATAAAGGTGAACAAAAATCCACAACATTCTGATGAAAAGTTTATGGATTTGCTGCCTCGCTGCAGAGTTTGTGTCAGAGCTGGTCTAGTGGTTGGTTCTCCATCGGCTCTGGGGGGCGGGTGTATCAGATTTTCTCCTGAATGAAGGGGTGCTGCAGGGCCTGGTTGATGCTGATGCGTTTGGCTGGGTCCAGCATCAGGGTTCCATCAATCAGGTCCTTGAGCTGCATCACCTTCTTCCTCTGGTCCTCCGGCAGACGCTGGCCTCCGATCATGTCTGCCAGCAGGTCTTTGGTGGGGTTGATGGTGCTCATCACCGTCACCTTCTCCTGTTGAGACCGGAGATACAGAGGATTGGAAATGAATGACCAGCGACAGACAGCACGGTGTGTACTGTGGAAGTGGGAAGGAACAGCGTACATACCCTTTCGGTCACTTTATCCACTTCAATATATAAGAAGTTTAAGTTCTGATCGAAGTGCTGGTCTTTGAACAAGCCTTTACGGATCATCTGAGAGAGACCAACATAATATTGCATCATTTGTATATATTATTGCATCTTCAACGCTGCGTCAAACTGCGTGCGTGTAAGAAACAGAAAACCTGACGCAACACTACCTTGTTGGGCATCTTGCCCTTCAGGTCCATAGCCAGTTTGATCATGTGGTTGTTAGAAGATCCCGGAAACAGGATTTTGCCAGTGTAAAGCTCGTATAAAGTGCAGCCGACGGACCACATGTCTATACCGTAGTCGTAAGGCTTTCCTATAACTGAGAGAGAAATTATTGTTAAGGTCTGGTTCGAATGCGGGGAATCGCACCGATTCGTATAAATAACCAAACTTACTGATTTCTGGGGCTCTGTAAAACCGGCTGACCAGGTATGGAGTTATGTCATTATCAGCAACATGTGATGCAGAACCAAAGTCACACAGCTTCAGAATGGTCTTTGACTCGTTCACCTTTCAAAGACAGAACGAACAAAGTCAGGAACCACGACAATGCAGCATTCCAACCCCCCCCCCCCATCACCAGTGCCAAGACCTGCGTACCAGGATATTGTCTGGTTTGATGTCGGCGTGGAGGATGTTGCATCTTTTGAGCAGCTTGAGGGCCAGGAAGAGCTGCTGGCTGTAGGAGCGCACCGCCTTAATGTGGAGCCCGACGTCTTTGCCATATTTCTTCAGCACCTCTCGCAAATTCATGCTGTAGATGAGAACGCAAAGCGGCTGTCAGATAAACGCTACGGGTAACGGTGAAGGTAGTTTGTCGCATAACCGCGTTCAGGACCTGAGGGGCTCGAACACCAGACAAAGGTGCTGCTTGTGGTAGAAGTGTCTGAAGAGGCGGAGGCAGTGGAACTTGTCATCAGGGTCGGCATCATTCAGCTTCTTGAGGAACTCCAGCTCTTTCAGACCTGTCTTCTGCCTATTGACCAAAAATGGATCAGAGTGGATAAAAGTTGAAGGGCCGGAGCTCCAAAGGAAAGGAATTAAAACCAGTCTGTCTTTTACAACTCACATAAGCTCATTGTTTCTGATGATCTTGACTGCCACCTCCTGGCCGGCCCTGGCAGTGTCTCGTGCGCGAATCACGTTGCTGAACACCCCCTGTCCCGTGTAGCCGTACACATCGTAGCGCTTGTCCAGTGTCTCTCCGATGTTCACCCCTACATGACCACACACAAGACGTTTGAGACGAGAAGACAGCGACCGTGCACGCGACAACACACCTCAGAGTTGGATGGGAGGAAGATAAATAACATGCAGGGAACCCTTACTGTAGTAACCCTCAGCATCAGTCCAGTTGTCCCTGAGGTTGGGGTTCTCCTTGAAGTCCTTCCCTACACCTGCTGCTCTCATCCTGGCACTCTGTAGAGACATCACAAAAAATGATGCCAGAGGCCCAAAAACTGAGAACAACAATAGTATTGATGTATAATAGAATGAAACCACCAGGACGTACGTCAAAGTCTGCAGCAAACATGTCGTCTGACTCTGTAAACATATCCGGCGCTGTGGACTTCTTAGTGTTCGCTCCTGATTTCGGGAAAAAAAAAAAATCCATATATAATAAAACGAGATGAGGTTGAGGTCATACCCAGGTTGTAAAACAGAAGGTAGTGAACATGTGTTTGATTAACATACTCTGCAGAGATCAAAACATGCTGCAGGTGGCAGAGACACCCGGGCTTTGGATTACAAGCCAGCGACTGAATGAACACAAGAAACAACATTAAAATCTCTGCACCGCAGCAACTCTGCATTTCTCACACGTTACAAATTTAAGCGTTTTACCCAATGAGAACGTACAATGGAAAACAGCGAGAGTTCCACCTCTGACACAAAACTGGACTTTGTATTTGCTAAACTAAAAGCTGGATTGTAACAAAGCCACGCCTGTTTTGTTCCCCACCAGTTTGAGCTTCCTGGGTGGGTCATTACCGTCTTTCTCCTGAGCGATGAGGTTGTGCTTGGCTTTGATGTTGGCCTCAAAGGTGTTGAGGTTCTCTCGCTCGTACTCCTTGACGTCTGCGGCCACTCGCTCCAAGATGTCGTCGGGCGAGGGCGAGCGGCTGCGGGTGCTACTCTGAGGGCTGCTGGGCTCTGAAACCATGTTGGTGTCTTCATTCACCACCTTGTATTTCTGCACAGGCACACGAGCGAGGTGTGAACATCGATAAACATAACATAAACATGAACCAGTGTTCGCCCTAAGACTTCCTGGATAGAAAACACTGAATGAAATGTGTACATTAGGAATATTTCTTCTAAGAATATGAAGATTGTGTCATTGGTTTGTCATTTTTATCAGCGTTGGACTGACGAGGCAACGCCAAAAACAGCAGACGTGGATTCACGAAAGTGCGTACCTGGACGATGGCCATACGTTGTCGGCGCCGCTGTTCAATAAGAGCCTCTTCATCGATCTCCTCGCCATCAAAGTCCTCCAACCTGCATGTACCCATACACTGACGCATTAGGAAATACAGCAAGACCTTCATTTTATTATAAACACAATGGCCAAATGTCTCGTGACAAGGCCTAAAGTGTGAATGAATTCTTACGTCGGAGACAAAAAGAATAAAACTCCTGACTGTTTCCAATCAATTGAATCCCATCCTTTGGTGCGTTAATGCCACGTGACACCTTGAGTGTTGAATGTGTGGTGTGTAGTCGTTAGTGTGCTGTAGGCAAACTCATTATTTAACTGCTTCCATGTGAATAATAAATGTACCGATGCCTTCGTTTGCCCTACTGATGAATCTGCAAGTTAACAGATTAGTCTCCTCTTTCACTCACAGTTCTTCCTCCGAGGACTCCTGGTCGGCTTTCATGCCCTCTGAGAGGCTGCCTTTGAACTTGTCTTCGTCTCTGCTGCGTCTCCGCCGCCTCTCCCGATCACGTGACATTGAGCGCCTGTACTGCCTGAGCCTGCCGTACCTGTCTCTCTCCCCAGACCTGCCCAGAACAGATACAGATGGGAGTTGTTATTGACAGATAACGAGTCAAAAGAAACAAAGGACCTGGCAATTGAAGTTGAAAAGTGAGCCGCCATCACCTGTGTCTCAGCGGAGATCTACTCCGCCTGCGAGGGGATGAGCGGGAGCGCCGTCGCAGCGAAGGCGACCTTCGCCTCAGCGGTGAGCGACTCATCCTGCGGCGACAGGGCAATCTGGGACTGTTCTCTCGCGACCTGTCTCTACCTGCCATCATGTCTGGCCGCAGTCGTTTTCTGGACCGATGTGAAAGTGGAGAGACAACGGCTGAATTTGACGTTCTACATGTGTGTTTGTACATCCATTTATCAATTTAAGGATGTTTACTTGCTCTATGACATTCAGCTGTAACCTTTACCAACCTCAGCGGTGAGTCCTGTCTCTCAGTGTCCCTCCTCCTGGGGTCTGGTGAGCGACTGCGCCCTCTCCTTGGGGGGGACCTTGTTCTAGTGGGAGAATGGCTCTGTTTGGAGGTCCTGTCGGAGGCACTAACTGATGGATGGTGGGTCTCTCTGTGGCGAGGGGAGGCGCTGCGTCTCCTCGGGGGGCTGTGAGGCCCTCGTCTTTGAGGTGAGCGGTTCTCTTTGCCAGACGAAGCATCCTTGGACGGGGACTTGGCTGGCCGCCTGTCCCGGCTCAAGTCTGGGCGACTTGGCCGTTCTCGTCCAGGAGACCTGGACTTCCGGCTGGCTCTGTCCTGGTTTGGTCTTTCGTCAGGCTGCGGAGACGGACGTTTCTCTGAACGGCTACCTTTCTGCTCAACTCTCTTGTTGGAAGGGGAGGTGGACTTCCTGGTCCTCTCCTTGGACCTATCAGTGCTGTCTGATCGCTTCCTGTCCTTTGACCTGCTCCTGCCACGGCCCCTGTCTTTAACAGCTGCGTCCCTGTTGCTTTTGCTGGCCTTATCCTGCTTCGTCTCCTTGGCTGGCCTTTCTGCAGACTTGCTCCGACTGTGATGCTTGGAGCTGGATTTACTGACCTCTGTTGAGTCCCGTCTAGATTTGCCACTTTTTCCCGCCCTGGGAGATATGGGTTTACCTGAGCTACTCCTTTGACGCTGCTCTCCATTTCTGACCCGACTATCTCCATCCTCTTCTGATCCAGAGTTGTAACCCTGAAGGATCAAGCCCATGCCTGACTGCACCTTGCCCTCCATCAACTGGCTGTCCAGCTCAGCTTTGATCATGGCCCGCTGTTTCTCTAAATCCTCCAGCAAGGCCCTGTCATCCAGACTGGGATTTCCAGAGGAGGGAGAGGATTCAGTCTTTCTGTGGCCGGAGGAGCCAAAGATGCCAGCAGAGGGCGAAGAGCCCTCGGCTTTGCGTTTGTGTTTTCTGTGTTTGTGACGATGCTTGCGTTTGCGGTCCTTGTCCTCGTCGGAGGCGTGCTTGTGTTTTTTGTGCTTATTGCGGTGCTTGTGTTTCTTCCTCTTGTGTTTACCGCTGCTGTGATGTTTGGACCCTGCTTCTGTCTTCTCTCCGTTAGTTTCTGCCTCCTCCTAGGAGACAACACATTGGCATCAAAGTCAGTTCAGGTCACAGATCTACTGGAGACTTCGGGATGAATAAAGTAGATAAGATTTCAATTACAGTTTGACTGTTAACGTGCACAAGTCTGTTAACGTGTACCTCTTCCTCCTCTTCTTCCTCAGACATGTCTCCACTGTCCTCATTTCCACTTCTCTCGTGGCTCTCCAGATCCTGCTTCCTGTAAACAAAGTATCTTTTAGCAATTACAGGTCTGACAGGGCAGCTGAAGGCTGTGAAGCTGAATATTTATTACTCAGCTCCATGAAGTCAAAAACAAAATTCTGATGTGCTCAACTTGAGACTTTCTAATTCAAACTAATTGAAAAAAAAATCAAAACTTTCGTTTTCATGTGGATTTGATTGACATTTTCTATTCTGAACTTTGATTTCATTTTTTGATGTGGGCCAATTTGTTACAGCACCGAAAGCAAAGCAATATTTGCTTTTTCGTGTTCTTAGTTTTTTCCGCCTCGTATGCGTCTAAAAGGTGATATACCTCTGGCTGTTGCCAACACCAGTAACCACCATTGACCAGTCCACTTTTAGGTATAGGACTTCTCTCGTTTTCTGCTAGTGAGGCTTATGTCCAGCGGTAATGATGGCAATTTACCAACAAGTGCTGGAAACATGTCCTCTTCTCTCATGCATTCAATACAGACAGACACTTTCAGAACACCCTTCTTTATGCCTAGGATAACTGAGAAAATTCCTCTGCGTACATGTTTTGTTGTGTACTTCTGAAATCATTTCTCTTATCAAATCTCTGTGGTAGTGCCCAAAAATGATCAGTGTAAAACTCTTATGGCTTCAAGGTATGTATAGTTACATACATACATTTATACAGTGTATATGTAATCTGCTACAAGGATGTCCGTGATGTCATAGCTCTGACAAGGCAAGCTGAGAGAAATTTGGTTTTATGTAGTGTCACACTACTTGACAGTCCAGTAGGCGGCTGTAACAAATATGCTATATGCAAATATGCTAACAAATACAGCGGTACTACCAGTTACTTTTCCCCACAGCGACGCCGTTATTAATATGCGGTGACCAGGGTGCTTCCAGTCATGCGAGCTGGCCTAACCACAAAGATGAGTGGGATTTTGCTAAATGTTTTTGTTGTTTTAGCTAACTTTGATAAATGACGTGGTGAGGACAGGACTGTAGAGATCCTGGAGGTCAGCCAACATCCACCTTTTCTCCATTTATGGTCAAATGTCCCTGTCTGTGGTCGTGATCGACACAAGATTTTGCACGTTGAAACATGAAAATACAGCCCAATAGGTTTAATTGGTGATGTCATTTGGCTCAAACACAGGGTGTGTGATAAAACATGTTAGGCAACGGAGGACCAGCTAAACTGGTACACCAGGCCAGCCCTTCTCCATAGAGCATCTGTCCTGCCCTTGCTGCCAGATTCTTACTGTCAAGGACCAGAATACAGCACACCCTCTGGTTCACTTTTTGAATTTATTTTTGCATTTGACCAGCCGTGTAAAAATACCCAAAGTAGGTGAAACAATCTTGGTGACAATCTTAAGAAAATGGCCTGTTTCTCATTTTCAGATTTTTGTTTCGGAGCTAAAAATCCAATCAAAAGATTGCGGAAGGTACGTGGGTCCTACTGCAACCAGACAGTTACTGGCGCAGGAAAAACATCAGTATCGTTGCTTTTGCAGTACCTGATGGATTATTACACTGTATTAAATCAGTGATCTTTGTAAATGGTGTCTTGACATGGTTTACCATAGTACCAATATTCAGAGTGTTTATCAGTGTGTACCATGGTGCATCATAGAAACCGTTGCAAAGGCCAAAAGAGCACAAGAACATTAATTTCTCAATTTTTTCCCATTGGTAACAATATTTCAAAGTGTATACTGATCGACTCGAGTGTCAGCCTTGAAATCCACCTAACAGGACAAGGACACTCTCAAAGATTCAACCTCACTGTAGTTTGCGTCTTTCCCCCAGAAACAGGAACATTTACATCTGCACCCAGATGACAGCACCAGGCTACCGGTTAACCGTTAACGGTTAAATTAGAGGTGCTTCTGCAATGTAAAACATTATTTAGTTGGTTTTAGCTACTAATTACATGTTGTTGTCTGCTTAAGATGCAGATTAGGATCTACAGGTGTTACTATCACACTGGAAACTTCTGTGAGCTCTAAAAGCCCGAACCGCCAGCTTCATAGCCCCGTCGTCAGCTAGCAAACTTAAAGCTAGCAGGCTAAACCCGATTATATAGGTAGTCCGTGACTGAATCTGGGCCGATACTCGCTAACGTGACCAGGTACTGAGGCCTGAGTATATGTGGCATATGTGATACGCTTCGGAGACGAACTCGTACGCAAACAGAGAGAACCAAGCGTTTGTGTGACGTAAACTTGAACGAAACTTAACGCTAAGTGAGACGCAGAACATTAGCTAGCTGGCTAAGAACATTAGCCGTGGTGGCCCGGCAACAATGTGAACCCGGCTACTTTGTTACACACCGTAATTCTAATCCAAGCAAAGTTCTTTTATTTCAACTACAGAAAATGCAAACATCTCTTTATCAAGACTGGGTCAGTTTAATTTAAAATGCCTTACACGTGTTCGTTTCCATTATTCATTCTTCTGGACGTGATATCCATCTCAACGTCGGCCATTTTCCTGAATTGAGGAGCCTCCGTACTACTTCGACGGTTTTGAGCAAACAAACAACGACATCAACTGACCAGCCCGCCCCCTGCTGTACTGGCGGTGCATTACAACCACGCGCTGAGCGATGCAGTTCATCTTTTGTCCACCAGAGTGCATGCTGGTGATAAAGTTTTCACATTTTCAGACCATCAGATATGTTTACAGGTAGAGTTTACTACAAATACAGAAGTTGAACAACTTGTTATTGTGTAACCCCTTAATTATAATAATAAAAATAATAATAGATCACAGTTTCCATCCTTCTATTTTCCATTGTGTTGGCAGCTGTTTGTACTTGGAACAAAGTCCAAAATAGTAAGTTGAGCTGTAGTAATAGTACATTTGCTTTTTGGATTCAATGTACGAGATCCAGACCTGATATCATCGGTCTCAACGTGCCCTCACTTTGACTTTTTTGGAATGCGAACAGTGTCTCCCTGCACAATCACAGTCATGAATATTTATGTCAAACCGATGCATAATTGAGAGTGTTGCTGAGGTACTAAATGCCTTTTCGAGAAAATGTTCACACCTGTCATCTGATTCTATTAGATTGAATGTGGTCTTGGAATTAGCACTTTATTCAGTAATTCACGCCTTTGTGGTGCTATACATGAAAATTTGTCAGGGCCCTTTTGACGCCTCAGAGGTTTGTAATGTTCCATACGTGAAGGTTTCCTCCAACGACCAGCATGACCCGCCACTGTCACACAGACATACACCACTCCAGTCTCCACTTATAGGCACCAATGTGAAATGAAATCCCAGCAACATGTGAATGACTTCTCGGATGTGTACGCTGTGTGTGTCATGGAGTGATACTCAGAGCCGCTCATTATTCGAGACGTTAATCACTCACAACATCTGAGTAACCGAAAACTGAAAAACAGGAAACACTGAGTGTGAGTGAGTTGTTGCCATGTACACACATCTTACTACCCTATCTCAAAGCATCTACAACTGCGATGCACTTTTTACTCGCCCTCAAAAAACAGAGACTGGAGGACAAAAAAGTAACAAAACTGAAAACGGAGCACAGCACTCCAGTTTTGGCTCCCTGTGGCCTTAAGAATGAAAGTCAAAGTGCTTTTATCATCATTTAGTTTCAAAGGTGATCATTTTTTAAACTTAAGGAGAAGAAGTTTAAGAGGATCGAAACAGTGTTAAAATGATAACCATCACATTAGCGTGTGTGTGTGTGTCAGTAACTGCCCACTTCCTTGTTGTGTGTGGCCTTTAGACAGCCATAAGGATTAAATGAAAGCACTTTCCTTTCACTTCACTAAACGCGACGACACTTTTGATTGCTGACCGTGTTCAGTGTTTGGACGGCTGAAAAAGCCACAGATCGGATTGGTGGCGTTGACAGTTGTACTTCCAGTGGGAGGAAATAAAGTGAGCAGACGTTGACTCTGCCTTTGACCCCCGGGGGCCTTCAGTCTCTGAGCAGCGCGGGAGACACAATAAGGATGCGGCCATAAAACCGGAGAGCCAACAGATGCTCGATGAAGACGAGCGCAGTCCATTATGGAGCCTGGTAAAACGGCTCTCTAACCCGCCCTCACCCCGGCCCCGTGGAACGTTTACACACACACACACGGCCACCACTCACAATGTCCTGACCGGGACGGGACCGCCTGCTGCCGTCCACGCAGATGTTCTGACAGATGCAGCCATCTTTTATGGTTTTCTTTCTTTTTTGCTCCGTTCTGACCCGTTTTGGTTTTATGACTCTGATGTTTGGCTTTGTTAAAGCTCATGGGCAGGCTTAGGAGTTCGAAGGTTAAAGGAGCAGGTTTGGGACTTTGCCCTCAGCATATGGCCCCGTGCACAGCTGAAATTTATGTAGCTGCAAAAGTATTGGAAAATCACGTCCGATTTGAACGTCATCGAGGTTATTTGGGGAGTTTTTTTCTCGTCTTTGGTCCGGGTGGGGAACCATTGTTATGTGGTCATGTAAACATTCTTTTCTGTGTGATACTGGGCTCTACAAATAAACTTGACTTCACTTGAAAACAGCCTTTTCTGCGAGCTATTGAAGCCTAGAGAGGATGTGCAGGATCTTATTTTCATTTTCTCAAGATTTAGAGGGAAACAATCTCCTTATTGAAGAAAAGCCCTTTTTTGGAGTGAAATCATTGTGCGAAACCCAAAAATACGCATTACAGTGCACGTCTGTGTCTCTGTTCCCCCCCCCGAGCTGTGAAGTGACCGGATGAACAACTTTAATTTGAACCCACATGTCTACGGTTGTCTTGTCATTTAGCCCACTCGGTCCTTGAGTGCAACATTGTGCAATGAAGCTGTGCAAAACATAAAAGATTTTCGGTTGAATTTTAAGCTGCTCCCACTGCATAAAAGCTCTTTCGTTTCCCCATGTGGTGACGTTTAACTAAAGAGGCAGCCAGAGCCCGCCTCTTGTGTTTTTCGTGGTTTTATCACCTCGTGCTCCATCAGGCTTGATTGGTCCCTCCAGCTGAAACCAAACGAGCAATTAGAGACCAGCGGCTGCAGATGGACCCATTTTACACTGTAAAAACTCAAAAATTAAGCCATAAATGTCATCTTCAATTGTGTACAGCATGTCCATCTCACAAACACACAGGATATTTTGATTCAACTAGAAAGTAAAACTTGTAAAACTAACTTTAATGATGAGTTTGGAGTGTTTATATTCTATTTTCAATCTTCTAAAGTATCTAACACTCCTCTAAAAAGTCATTATATATATATATATTATAATATTTTCTACTTCACTGACTCGCTCAGATTAATGCTTCATTTTTTGTGCACGTAGGGATATAAAAGATAGACACGTAATTGTGTCGTTGGGTTCCTTTGCGGAGGAATTTTTCCGTGGTCAGAAATGCTCCGTCAGCTGCATCTTTGATCCGTGCTGCTTTCCTTTTAGATTTTAAATTGCAAATGACACATAAGCTCCGAAAACATTTTCCATATTCGGTCTTCCAAAAACCACGTGAATGCTCACACACACACACACACACACACACACACAAACACACACTAATTGTCCGGCTATCTGGTGACACAACAGGCTTTGATCCAACAAACGAACCACGGCATCGGGTTTAGTTTATGGAGACCAGTGTGTACTGTAAGGATGATTGCACAAACATCTTTTTTCCGTGTGACGTTTGCTCGTGAGCAGAATGTGCTGACTCTGTAGATGTGGCCAAACCACAGATTGAAGCCTTGCTGCAAACAGACAGATCCTATTATCACACGGGGGGAAAGAAGAAGAAGAAGAGGCTTAAACGGTGATACAGAGGACGATTCCCTCTGTCATCCCATCAGTCTGTGATACTTATACCAAAGGATGGGAAGTGTTTCTGGACGCATTTCGAGTACAAAATATTATTTTATATTTCATCGTCTTGAAAACCCCCCCCCACTAG
>OMNV01000542.1:5478-16445 GCA_900303265.1 Brotula barbata
GCAACTATTTCTGTGTTGCTTTCAACTTTTTTTTTCTGATCTACACAATGAGACAAACAATTACCAGTTAACAACCATAACTGCAATTTAAGTGGGGAAAGTTTGGTATACTTTACATCTGCATGTGGTTTCTGAGGAAGGTGACAACACACAAACACAGAGTTTCTCACCTTCCCATCGGCTCCAAGCTCCACCCCCTCCAGCCCGATCACCATCTCCTTGGCGCTGACGCCCCCAGACGGGTGCCGCTGACGCCCTCCATCCGGCTTCACGTCCCTGCTGGGCACAAGACCTTTACAGCGTTCACACTACAAAGCCTCCTGCAGCGCCTCCAACTCCCGCCGTTTTCTTTGACCTTCTTTCCGCGGCCCGATATAGCTCACCTCCCCATCTCTATCACAGATCTCTATCGATCAGCGCTCATCAGCTGGCCTACTTTCTGTAATTGCTCATCTCTTTGGGCGCGAGTCGGTGCAATCAGAAACAAAGTGCTCCCTCGGGAGAAGGACTGGGAGAGAGTACGGTTTCATTCTGGCGGGTACCCGGTTGCTGCGTCGCCAATACCAGACATTTCACGCTAGTGTGGGAGACCTGAGGCTCTGCTGAAACGGAAGGCTGAAGATTAAGTGTCACAGTAGAGCAAACAACGCCGTGATTACACAGGATAAATAACTCTGACATCTTCATAAAAGTCAACAGAACCTGTAACCGGAGTGACACGACCACAACCATGACTAATTCATCAGCCGTGGTTTTTTTACATTTAATCCACTTAATCGCAGGGAAATCGAGGCCTTAACGCTGATTTGCCTTCACCGAGGCCAGAAAACGAACTCCTCCAAACGATATCCACCCGCGTTTGTGCGCCTACTGTTAACTTCTGTCTCAATTTAGCACAATGTTTATTGTCAGACTACACACTGGCGTCCGCGGCAGAATTCCCTGTCTCTCTATCTTCACCAGTCCAGTATTGTTTCCAAATCAAAACAGAGCTCAGATAAACAAGTTATGACACAGTGGGTCCTCACATGACTCGCGCTGTTTTGATGACATTTGCGGCTAATCTGCTAGAATGAAAACATTGTTATCGGGAAGACGGGCACAGTGACACACAATGTTGACAGAGGAGGAGAAGATGCAGGGATCCCCCGGCAGCAGATGTCTTACAGAGCTATGGAAATGAAATCAAAAGGTAATCTGAGGAAATGAAAAGCATTTCCAGGAAGGAGCTTCTCTGTGCAGCAATCCAGAAAATACAAAGCTTGTAGTTCAGTCAGCTGGGAATAGAAAGAAATGAAAGGAAATCACAGGAAAAGCAGATATTGCTTAGCAACATGCAGGATGAAGACCACTGATGCCTAACATCTGTATTAGTAATGTTAGTAGTCGTTTAAACTACGCCGCGCTAACATCAGGAGATCAAAGTGCCTACCATAAAACTATCAACGAGGGATGGGACGTGCCGACAGACATGTGACCTGCGGTTACTGGCTTACTGAAATGAGCATAACGTGAGAAAAACGGTCTTTAAAAAGGGAAAAGCCCGAGCAATCAAACATGCTGGCGTTCTTACATTTCACAGTGGATGGAGTTGGACCGAGTGTCTTACAATAACAATCTCACGCAGTCCTGTCCAAACTTCAGCCAAGCATAAAGACTGGGGGCCGTCCAGCTTTGCAAAGTCTGCTGAGATTATTTATATTATATTGCTTTGTACTCTGGCACTGTGAAAAAACATCTCTTCTGTCTGCACTATGAACAAAAAGTAACAAAACAACATCCTTCATTACTGCTGATTTCCAGACTGAGCTTAATTTCTCATCTTTTACAATCACACCTGGCATTAAGGGAGAATTATCTGGATAAACGACAACAATAAAGATATGGGTGAAAACATCTGGTCTTTTACAGTCAGTGGTATCTTCAAAGAGTCATATTAACAGACTGTGCCAGTTTGCACTCTGAAATCAGAGTTTGCTTTTCGCAATTATAATTTTCAAAAATCATTCTTAAACGTGTATTTACATTTATTGCCTTGGTTTTTGTTACAACAAAAGAGGAAAATTCAAAGGTCTTTTTTGGACTGTTTGATGTTGCTCTGACAGAGGTTACTTTGGCTCCTAAAATTTGTCATTTTCTCATTAAATTTCTGTATGAATCACATTTTTATTATCATTACCCTAAAACTTTATCATCATCGCGTTCAGAATGCCTTCCTTCAGCGGAACGATGCTCTAGAGGCCCGAGTTAATTAGCAGTAAAACCAAAACCACTACTCTAAATAGTAAATTGGGGCAAAACAGAGAAAAAAAGATAAATGGCGACGGTGGTGATAAAATGGGTGAAAATGACTTCATGCCTTGAATCAATTCAAGGAGAAATGACATCTAATAAAATGTTGTTTTGAAGTCAAAACAACCTGACTGACAATTAGCAGTGAGGATCAGTCAGGATCAGCCTATTGGATAACTCTGGGGGTTTATTAACCTTTGCCCTTTCTCTTTTTGGTCGACTAAGGAAATTCCACACATGGTTGGAGTCTGCCGTGCTCTTCAGTAAGCCCTGGTGTGCTGCACTGTATTCTTTGGTGTTTATCTGTGCCTTTTCTCTTTCACTTCCTCCAAAACACACCCTGTCATGTGACCGGGAGCGGGGGGACATCACAGCCAAAGCCTTCCCTCACTGCCGCTGTCCATTCCCGTTATACTGCTCATCGTATACGCACGCCAGAGATGTTTTCTGTTCTGGTGCCAGGTAATTTAATCTCTAAACAGAGTCAAAGGATAAACAAAACTTGCGACTAACAAATGTGATGGCTGAGCACACACAAACAAAAACTCCCGCCAGCGTCGTGGATAATTCAACCAGAGCACATTCAAAAAGTCAAACTTTTTTAAAATTGAATATAATCTATCAGTGCTTTAGCTTACATGCTGCAGCTGCTAAATTGCAGCAGAGCAACAACCCCAGAAACAAAGCCAGAGATACTGTATGAGCAGCAGACAAAAAAAAAAAAATGGGCTAAACAAATAAAGGATGCACAACAAAAGGCCCTCGGAGCCAAAAGGGGGAAGAAAAAGAAGTAAGCAAAAGGCCATACGATGCTGTAGTTCCATCTAGGACACATGTCTATAGAAATATATACACACAATTAAAGGGGACATATTATGAATTATGATTTCCATGCTCTTACTTTCATTCTGGGTCTATTTTAAAGCTTTTGCAGTGTTCTAACTTAAACAAGCAAACAGACAAAAAACGCTACGCTCCCTTGCTGAGGCACTACTGAGCACACTGAGTGAAATCCGACTGTTTTACTGTGTTACAGTCTGTCCAAAACACACCTCTCTGTTGCGATTAGCCAGCTGCTTTGAGGCTTAGCTGGCAACACCCAGGCACTGAGAACCGTGGACGTTGGCCAAACATCTGTCAGTGCCCTTGTACAACATGGGCGTGTCTGATCGGGACTGGAGGTGAGGACTAATTAAAAACTAAGTGCAGGGTGTGTGGATGATACACTTGCAACATACAACGCCCTACTGGGAGATAAAAGGATAATATGTCCCCTTTAAGCCTTTCCACACCGCTTCAGCCAATTGTTATTTACTAAATGTTAAAGTGATGCTCCAGCAGTTTTACAAATAATCACGTTTTTTTGCTCTTCCATACAAAGTCTCATGGACCTGGTGAGTGTGCCAGAATGTCACCGAAAATACACAAAACAAAACATCAGTGAGTTTAGAAATGTTAGAAATTGTGTAAAAATGGCTGGCGTATCACTTTAAGAAGAGATGAGGGCAACAAGGAAAAGGGAAGCACAGGCTGGAGGAAATGACAAAATTTGGCATGCTGTGGGATACATACCCTGCTTGGCTAGAATCTCGATAGGGCAGGACAGAAAATACACTATAGAAGGATCTTCTGCCACTGATAAGGACTATCCTATAAAAACAAAAAGTGGTAAACATACTAATCAATATCTGTCTAAGAGGATCCATGGTGAATGTTAAACTGCAAAAAGCACAGCGGCTTCAAAGCAATGATCATACATACAGATCTTGAATTTTAAAAAACTTACACAAGATGTTTTTTTTTAAATATGCCTCAAATTCTTTGTACTTGTGTCTGCAGACCTACTCTGTGTGTTCAGAACGGCTGAATCTAAGTCACCGTATGGCCGCGTTCAGACTACACGACTTCAGAAATCCCCAAACTGAGGAACAGCTCCAACTACACAACAATCTTTCCTGTAATCGCAAATCTTGATCATACTGTGGTGCACACAGACACAGACACACACGCACGCAAGCAAGCACTACATAACCAAGCGCAAACAATAAACGGATTACGTGAATGAAATTGGTGAACATGCGCCAAACCACAAGCGCCAAGACGCAAGGCATCACTGATCTTGCCAACGCGGTTCAAGTAGATTGTGTTATTTTGATTAAGTAAAATGGGCAGAATGTCGGAATGTGGAGATGTGATATTTTGAATATCGCAAATTTGATAATAACTGATAACTTCAATCACACAAAAAAAAACGCTGCGTCTGGGCCAAGACGTAAGATAAGACTTCTTGATCCCTGGAGGGAAAATTCAAGACTCACTGACCACTAATGACGAAGGCATGAGCAAGGATTTGGCTCCGACCTGGGGTTTTGTTTCAGATCTAAAAGGTTTCTCAATGACTGGAAAAACTCATCTGAAGTCGTGTAGTCTGAGCTTTAATCCGAAACCTAAACGCAGCCTGTCTGACTCGGTAGGTCGGGGAGGCGTAGGCGTCGTCGTGTCAGATGGAGCGCACTACGGCCTTTAACTGTTCCCCAATTCTAACGTTTCTCTTGTCTTATTTTATTTATGTCTCAGGCAATTTTTTTCCAATCCAAAATCTTCTGCACACCAAACAGATGTTAAAAAAAGTAAAGCTGGAAACCTCTTTCTTCAAAAAGTGCTTCAAAAACTCTGACTAAACCACCAGACACACGGGTAAACTCACTGTCATTCAAATACCAAAATTCAATGAAGAACCACTGTATTAGCACGAGGTGTAATTTAGTTTTTAGAAGTGTGAGGCATTCCATGACGTGATTTCAAATTTGTGATCAGATACAGATTGGGTGAACATATGATCGGGTCGTGTTTTTGTTTAGTTTTTTTTTTCAGAAAAGAATCAACTCTGGTGTTTTATTATAAGAGAAGGCTGGGCATGCTTGCCTGTCGTGTGGTTTGTAAAGTGAGAGACATCCAAACTGCTGTTTATTGACTGGGGCAGCCTGCCATCAGCCTCTGAGGACCTGTAAAGGACGCTGCTGTTTGCTTTCATACCTTCCATTGCGCATATCGTGTTGCCTCATGTTCTTTATGAAGTGGACCTTCTTGAAGTTCTTTGGTCTGGGTGAACCCGATAGGGTTCGGCATCTAAAATGTAAACCAAACAGAGAAAAAAAACACACACATTAGCAGCCAGGAAGCAGACAGGGTGTCAGGTGGTTACACAGCGACAAGGTGGCCGTCTCTTCTCAGACACGAAGATGAAGATGACCACGTTACTAAAGTGCCGTTTACTACCTTCGGAGAGGAGCATTTTCCTCAATGTCCTCTAGTGTTTCCAGCGAAGAGCGCTGAGAGATGAGTCTTCGCCTGGGAAGACAGACAGAGGGAGTTTAGGGTTTTTTTTAGTTTTTATTTTCTATTTTGACTATTTCTACAATAGCAAAGACACAGAATAATAGATAATCAAATTCAGCACAATGTTTGGGTTTTCTAGTAGGACCACGATTGCGTTTTTTTTAACCTGACTTGACATGTCCAAAGTTTCCAAATGTCAAATCTATCAGGATGCATTCTGGGGCCATCTTATAAAATCATAAACACATTTAGCAGACGGAATTTCAAACAAATTAATCACAGGTTAACGAGTTAGGTAAACAATTCAGGATTATTCAACCGATTTTGGATACATTTCATGTAAAATTTTATTCACATTGTAGGGATTAAAAATAAATCTCAGCATTGATAGAAAAGTTATGATACACAATATCCTAACATCTATTACAGCAACCCTTACATTGTAAGATAAGGATTTTTTTTATTTCTAGATGCGTTCGTTAATTTTATACAGATTCCCCCAGAATGCATCCTGATATACTGCATTTGGAAACTTTGGGCATTTCACAAAACTATGAAGCGGAACACACTGGCTGCCTCAGAGATTAAGAAGTTAACTTTCAGATGACCTTTGTCACCTAATGTGATATTGAAGAAGCTGCGGGTTTGCTCCTGTCATTTATTTTCCAACGTTAATGATGATTTGTTGGTAATGAGTAAATCTGATGTGGAAACAGACAGAGGTGGTGTTACATTAACATCTGTGGTTTGTTTACAAAGAGGACTTGTTGTTTTAACTGCTGTCAGTCAATACCAGTGCGTGTGGCTGCGTGTGTGTGTCTGTGTCTGTGGTCAATGATCACTCCTTGGGCTTGTGCAGCGTTTCTGTGAGATCAGAGAATTTTCCAGGATCAGAGCCGCTAAGAGGATAACAAGATGGCTCTGAAAGCACTTTGTGTAACACTTTAATTTCCACAGATGGCCTTTATCTCACACTTTAGTTGCACAAATCAACAGGCGAAACCTACAGGACCATTTTCATACCATCAGCTGCCAGGTTCATAAACAAGCCCACATGCCTGAGCCGATACTGAATTAGACTGTTATTGCATTTTTATCATCACAGGAATGATAACATCCAAGTCATTAGTCATAATAAAAAGTGGCCAGATTTAAAAGCAGTGCAGATTAACACATTAGTGGACAGAAAAAAAACCCTCACTGTCATGAAGAGCTAAATTAATCTGCAGCAAAATCTGACCGGGAACCGGCAGTTCCATTCGTGCCATTTGCGGTGAAAAATGGAGATTTAAGACGAGCTGATGACACTTGAGCCCACACGCCCCCTCTTCAGTGAGCGTTTCAGTGGAAACCAGAGTGGCCTGTTAATGAACGACAGAGCGAGAGCACAGATTAACAAAAGACGACTGTGTCCTTCAGGATCTCCCGGGGTCTAAACCAACACAAGCTGCCTGAGCACAGTGGAAGAGAAGAGACGGGCTGAGATAAGTGTTTACATGAGGAGCCAGTCAAGGAACCGAGGGCCGTGACATCATCTCACACTGTCCAATACAACCCTAATGATCAGAAAATGCAGAGTAGAACACCAAGCAAACAAATAAAGAACAAGAGGATGGAACGGAGAACACATCTCTACTGCAGCAGGGTTGAAAGCATCTTGGTGTGGGGTTGACCTCTGCCTGAAGGTCACACAGAAGGGTTCACATGATGTATTAGCAGTCTTACATCATACAGCTCTGGGGACAAAGCTGAAAGATGGATTGGCTGTCAACATGGATCAGTGACGTAGAGGCATCTCTGGTCACCTCTGACGGCCATTTCCACAAACCATGACTTTAGCGAGTAGCACCATCTCAAGAAAACATTTCCACGCTGTCCTGCGTTAGTCTTTTCAAGATACGGGAGAACTTGGGGTGAGCCAGGAGGAAGTGAGATAGAGATCAAAAAGTGCTTTGAGCATAAGGTGGAGCTGAGAATTAACAAAACAAAAGCAGATCAACACCTCTGAAAAGTCAATTCCTGCTATGTCCATTTCAGATGAGGTAAAAATACAAAATAGAATGTTATGTACATCATATACAGTTGATGAAGTGACTTTTCAGTTTTATTTCCTTGTTACTTCAAGACCTGTAACAACTGTAAGGGCACTTAGAGTGCACAGCTCTCCACGAGGGTGAACAAGCTTGTACAAGGTTGCACAGATGGATCGTCTATCATGGGATAATTGTACCTGATTTTTCACTGCTTTTAATGATTTTCAGAGCATTTGCATCTCAAGTAGAACATCTATGTTGTATTTTTGTAAATTGAAGGATTACGGAGATATTTAGCGTCCAATTGCCAGGTCCACAAGTCTTTCAAATGGCCTCTTATGGAACCCTGCACTTCTAAAGTTAAAGGTTAAGTTAAAAATGCCAAGATAAAATCTAAACTTCTCGTGTATTACCAAAGTATTGTATTACTAAATGTACTGTACACGTTAGGACAACCTGGAACTCCACATGCTCCACTGCATTCATTCATAGTTCTCACACTGATTCGGTTGCACCATAATGTTGTGCTACATCCTTCCTGGACTGACAAATGTAATTTTCAAATCCAAAATGGACTAATGAATGAATGACAAGTCTACAAAAACAGAAGTTTTATCCACCTCAAACACCCACATCATAGCAATCTGCCTCATTCATGTATTCCATGTTTTGTTCCTTTTCCAGGTAAAATCTCTGGTAAGATTGTGTTTCACGGTGACCCTCCAAACACCCTGTTTGGCTGGAGGTCATGTTTCCGCTTCATCAGGGTGCGAGTGGGCTTATGAGGACTTTGATCCAGCGGATGAACAGCAGCGACGGGTTGTGGGTTTTTTAATGCATAAAGATGTTTTCCAGGCCAGTACAATTCCATGGAAACACTAATGTGAGCCAGGCCACTCATTCACTTCTTACACACAGCTGCCAGCTGAACAGTCACGTCCTTTCCAGCTTGACATTAGTAAGTTCTGGTCAGAAGCTTCAAAGAAACACCGGCGTAACACAGTGGTTAAAGGGAAATGACGGGAATCACTCAAACTGTGGAAAAGATCCTCATTAATGCAATCCACGCGGGATTAACAATATGAAACGAGCCCTGCTGCTGAAACAAAAACTGAAAGGTTGAAAAGGATCCCACACCGCCGTGGACCGACGTTACAGCACTCATGTCTGTTCATATGTGGAGATAACCGTTTCACACAGACGCCCTTTTGGCAGTTGACCACGTGACGCACTGTAATCTGTAATCTACCATTTTGCTGGAGTCGCTCTGTCAAAATAAACAGTTCTGTTCAAATTAAATTGCGCCAAAATGTAGTTTTTGTCGGATTTATTGTGATAACTTGGGAGCTGAAAGAGAAAATAAACAAAACAAACAAAAAACTAACAGGACAACTTACAGTCTGGACGTTCAACTCTGGGTTCTACTGGAAACTGGCAGAGAGGCCACACTGATTCCACTCTGTCTTATCTCTGCAGTGGGCAAACTGCTGGTCTGCTTTTAAATACAGGGTTTTTCATGTTTTTCAGAGCATTTGTTGACAGCTCGGGCATCGAGAGAATCGGCAAAAGGAAAATGAAGCATTCTTATATAATCCCAAAGTGACGCCAACTATGACCTCAGCAAACAACGAGCAACCTCGTAGCCAAAAGTATGTGACACCCGTCGCACAAAACTGCAGCAGAACATTATAATGGCTTGTGCTGCTTGTTTTCCCTGCCACGGTTTCTGCTGGCTCATGCTTAAAAAACAAAACAAAAAAAACTTGTTAAACACAGCACAAGCGCAAACAAAGCCTCGTGGTGATGGAAATCCAAGTGAATGTGGATGCGAGAAGACTTGAGTTTTACTGGGAAAGGGATGGAATGAAGATTGTTCCACACTTTAGGCTGACACAGCCAGAAGGTAATAGGTGTGCTATATATAAAACACAGCTCTGGGCGTGCTGATTCACGCTGAAAAGAAAGCCGAATATGAAATCATCCATCACTTTCATGAGTTAAGATTTGGGATTGAGGATGTGGGCTAAGGCGGCTTTGGCCTCAAAGAGTCGGCGCTGGCGGCACATCAGAGGCCTCTGCAACTTCCTGAATGGGAGCAGGACTGAAGGCCAAACGTCTGAGGGGAGAGTGTGTCTCCGATGCCCCTGGGAGAGGAAGTGGAGGACAGAGAACACAGAGCAAAGAGCCAGGCAGCTTCTCAGAAAACCTGGGCATCCTGCCTTTCCCAGCCAGGGACCTCTGGACACGTTTCCACCAGCTGCCCTCGGAAAACAAACCAGGCACTGTGCAGAACGCTTGTCTGTCTGCGCCGGTGGAATATGGCCGCGCTCCATCAACAGGTTACTTGCTTCTCGACATTATAATTCTGCTTGCGTGGACGTCCTCCAGGCACATTCCCAAAGCAGGGCACAGTGTTTACTGGCTTCATGCTGCTGCTGGATGCAGCAGCTGACCGGAAAAGTCAAACGTGTGGTAAAAACGCAGCATTTTTAAGTCACTGACTGTGTATTTTGACTTGTGTTTAACAAAAATACACTTTCCTGAACCATATAATATTCTCTTAACGTCATGTCCACGTCCATTCTACTGTGTTGTTTGTGGCCATGCACTGGACTGCGTTACATTTCTGTAATTCCTTCTATTCCCTCAACATTTAGTCACCGACTCTTAAACAGTCACTTAGAAAACACAACAGGCATTCAGAGATCGTTCCCGCCGTCTTGAGTGTTACACAACTCCACTATTGTTCCTCTTTCACCACTAAAACACACTATAGATTACGAGGACACTGGACGCTGTTCGTCTACCGATGCCATTTCCATGAAGCCAGGAAGGGGAAGTGGAGGCTTTAAAAACGTTTCATCGTGAAGTAAGACTTCCTGTGAAATCTGGCAGAGGCGCCACGGGGAGGAGAGGATTTGGAAAGAGACGGGCTCCGACGGGGAGCGGAGAGGAGAGGATCTGACAGCAGACTCTGACAGTGAGAGAGCTATAAGACGAGTGTTTTTGACAGCTGTCCTGCTGTGAAGCACTTCCTCCTGACTCTCCTTCAAACATGAACAGACTAAGTAAATAGAGGAAAAACACGGATATGTTGTAGGTACTGTATACAGAGGTGAGGCCTACAATCCCGTGTTTACATCCCAAGAGGTTAAGCAGACAGGGATAAACAAGATTTTGGGCTAGCATTTGCTAAAATTAATTTGATGTCTATTAAGCGCGCACGTGTGTGTGTGTGTGTAACAGGTAACAAAGGATAGAGCAGTGTGTCAGTGTTAATAACCTAACTTGTGTAATTGGCAG
>OMNV01000543.1:0-18640 GCA_900303265.1 Brotula barbata
CAGGCCACGGAGCCAGGGGGGGAGGAAGTGGAGCAGCGGAGAGGAGGGCAGGGCTGGGCCGGCATGCCAGAACTCACACTAGGCAAAGATTGGATGCAAAAAGCAAGTGGAAATATGGAGAAACGCAGGGAGGGCTGGTGGAGCAGAGGGGCACAGGATGCACACACAAACAGGGGACCAGCCTGGGCGCCAGGAACACAGTGGGCAGCGTGGACACACTCTCACCATGTTTTCGCTCGCTGCTTGCTCATGATTTTCCATTTCTCCTGACAACAGTTCATCCATATTTAACTAGGCAGTCCTTTCAGTGATAGTTGGCAACCAAAAAAAAATGGAAGAATTCCAAAGCTATAAATTTGCATTTGCCAAATGTGCTTTGCATTAATTAGAAAAAAGTAGCATCTCGTAAATGTAAACTTTTCCGATAATGCTAATACTCGGGCACGCTGCACCTGAAGCTCGTAAGCCTCTCATGTCATTAGCTTTGCATATGGTTACGTGTGTTGTTTTGTGTCTGCAGGGTGTCAGAAAACGGGGGCGGGGAGCGCTTAGGGAAAATTCAGGCACAAGAACATTGTGTGAAACGTTAATTGGGCAAATAAATAATGTGCATGGACGCATATGCATTCATCTTTACGGAATTGGGAAGAGGCTGATGATTACAGGAGGCTATGCGTGGTCATACAACATAAATGGACGAGTGACAACTGCTCCACAGCTGATTATTTGATACTGAGTCCTAAGCTGAAATCCACTAAATATAATGACAGAGGACTACTGGCACGCCAGAGCTGTTTCCATGTTACCTGAAATAAATCATGACTGTTCCCAACTTAATGGCACATGTGATTCCTTCCCATCCACTCCTGCCAAATAGCTAGCCATGCCCTCTATTCATTACACGGCAGTCTCCCTGTGCCACTCATATAGCTGCTGCCAGCCGTCTCTCTGTTGTGTAGACAGACGAGGAGGAGATGGTAAATTGGCCAAAGCAACAAACCTGGCTAAGAGGAATCTTTACAGCGAGGAGAGCAGAAACTAAATCTACACCGCCCATCACACATGAATCGAAAAGTGAAGGGGGGAGAAGTCCAGGATGAAGAATATTTATTCAACTGGGAAGGCATCAAACCTGCAGAAGATACATGGCAGACGCACAAAAAGTACAGTAAACGACATCCACAATACCATTTACAAAACCCGCACTTCAAGGGAGAGACAAGCTGGATTTACTTCAGGATAGTTTGCCCGCTGGAGTCTTCAGACTAGCCCTACGTTTGATTTGCTGTGAAGATGCTGCTAAATTCCTTTGTACACACCGACTCCGCTACTTTCCTACCTGTGAAAACATTATTTTATCTCCATCAAACTCCGTTCCTCTCTTTATGGTCCTATCCATAGCCACTGGGGAAATCTTTATTTTCATATCCAAGCAAACATTTTTATAAATGCAAACAGGCTCTGTGAAGACGGCTTCAGAGGCGAGGTCTGCCCTGTACCTGAAAGCGTAGCGGCACGTCTCTCCTGGCCCCGGCCCTCAGAGTAAGCACAGCTGTGTTGAATATTTCCCTCACTCCTCAGTTCATTTGAGGGTGATCTAAGCCCCGTTAGCCCCCAGGACATGGAGCGGTAAACAAGCCTGACTATCAAAGCAAACCACCCCAGTCAGAAAGACTGGAATATGAGCCTCTGACCACTGAAGCTCTGGATGCAGGCAGGCATGCGGACAGGCAGGCAGGCAGGCAGGCAGGCAGGCGGCCGCTGAAAGACTCCCTGACAGCTGTTGACTTCACTTAGTGCTTACAGGCTGAGAAAATAAGATTCCCTCAACCACCAATGACCACCAGATTTGTAGCTACAACTGGGGTATAAAGCATCAGGTATATAATTAATAATTTATCAAGAATTTGAAGTTGGCAGATTAGGAGAACAAAATGCATTCATTTGATATATTTATTTGTTTTTTTTTGGATCCTGTTTACACAACTGATAATCACTGCCAGAAAAACTGCGCCAAAGAGTTTGTTCATAACAGATACAAGTGGGATTAAATAAATTTAAATACATTTTGAAAATAAATCCATAATGATGATCGTGGAGTTGTTTATGTGAGTCTAGATAATGAACATTGTGCAGCACCTTCACCTTCAGTTATCCCTACAAATCTCCACTAGAATGTGCCACTTTATGTCATTCGACTAGCTGGCCTTGAATTTTATTTGACTTTTTGTAACCCCCATTTGTCTTGTGGAACAATGAGAACACTCGCACAGCTGGTCAAGGTGCATCCGACTAGACGATGGTCATAAGTAAAACGGGACATGCACACTAGCACTGGCAAACAAACACGGCTAAGTTCGTGGCACAGCCAACGTGAATGTGACACGAGCGTGCGCATCCTGTGAAACGATAAAACAGCATAGTCAAGATTAATACATTTTAGTCAACTAATCTATTAAGAAATAATAATCTACTAAAATTGCACGTAATCGATGATTCTAAAATGAGGCAAACACCAAGATGTCACCTGACAACGACTCTAATTCCACTGGCAGATTTATTCGGCCTATCCACCAATTATCACCACACACGTCATCTTAAAGTAACAGTGCACCATTACTGATGTTAGTACTATATCGACACCAATGGGCCAAAATCTGATAATTTTATAGAATAATCATGGGCGGTGTTCCGAATTTTCCTATATCTTCTCTCTCATAGCCTACCATAAGAAACATACAAATATCAACTACTCGAACATAATCAAAATAACTGATAGTGCCAGCACCAGCTGTCAATAAACTACTGAATCTTAAATTGAACTGAAAACTAAACACCCCCGCAAGAGTAGCATATGTACACAAACACTTAGTAAGTTTTATGTAGGAGGCGAGTGTCTATCTTCACATCGTCCAACTTTCCCGCCCAACAAAAGCGTGTTGGCAGAAACTTGAACATGGACCACGGAAAGCAGCGGTGGGAGGAGGTAAGAGTATTCAAGAAGAGGTAATGAAAGGACCAATCACGCTGAACTTTCTTTAGGAGCCGGTCCTCATCTCCAGTGAAGCGCATACATTCACACACATCATCAGGATAGGCATTTGGCTAGGACTTGACCCCACAAGCCGCTCATTGTGAAATAAACAAACAACAGCTTTAATGGCCCAGTGTCCACGTGGCATGCAGGGCAGCCAGGCACCAAAGCAGCCTTCATGCGACTGCCCACATCCTTAGTTCGAACCGTCACCTAAACACAGACTCGTGCTCCAGGGGAAATGACTGGATGCATTTAGCTCTCCTCATCACAGAGTACTATTCATCTGCAGGAAATGGCATGCTCTGTGAGATGTGTTTAAGCTGAGAGCGTCAGAGGAGACAGAGTTAATGTCCTAACCGCTGGACTCTTATTGGTTTTGAAGGAGAGCTCGGTGGAAACAAAAAAAAAAATGGAAACAGTTTCTCTGTCTTTTTCGCCATGTCACTGTAACGTGCAACAACTGTATCTTGGCAGTTTGTCTCCTGGTGTATTATCAGACTTGATTGGGAAGTTCAGATTGCTGGTTTGAGTCATCATTGCACTGTGTATCTCATTATAAACAGACAGCCTTAACCCTGTGGCGAGATCGTCACCTCTGTCACAATGAGTCAACATCTACCAATGTCTCTCTACCCGCAGCAGCATAACGATGACATATTATTGGAGAGCGAATACTAATGCTAATTAATGCTAACAGGTCGGTCACAGTTTGTCCAGAGTGCACACAGATTACATTCAGAGAATTTATGTATGTTCAACTCGCCTCACGCACATCTGGAAACATCATTTGTCAGTGCAATCCAAGTCAATTCTTTTCACACGTAGAATGTGTAAGAAACATATGTTTGATATAACCGCCAGCTTTTGTAAGCCACTGAAAGGGTTTTTTTTTTGTTTTTTTTTTAAATCAGATGGAAACACTGAGCTCATGTATTTATTTCACACACAGCTGGGCATGTTTTGCTGAGTATGTCACCAAAATTAGTTGTGATATCAATGATGGATGTGCCTGGGCAGACTGTGTTTCAGAGCCTCCTTTCAGAACACTTCAAATGTTTCTACATTTGTTTCAGCGCTGAGGGCTCCGGGAATGGGCTTCATTTACAGACCACAGTCATCGTGACACAGGATACATCTGAAAGACTCAAAGGGTTGAATCCCCTTTCATGTCAGAGGAATGGCAACAGAAGAACTGCGTTGGAGGAACGGTTTTACAGGAACAAATGGAAACACAAAGGAGGCAGTGGAAGTTAAGAGAGCCTCTGTCTTCAGGCTCCCTCTGGTCCTGACCACTTCCACTCACTATGCTCAGCTCAATATCCTTTCATTTCTCTGGTGTTTACAGTGTAATTTCTTCTGAGTGCTCAGGATCTTTGAGCTTCCCTGGTCCTGTTGGGAAGAGACGGAACAGCGAAAACAGGGAAGACCAAGCAGCGTTTCCTGTCTCTCAGTGCATCGGATGCTCTCTGCTTTCCCCTCGGCCAGTGTCAAATATTCTGGCCTTTTGTTCGCACACTGTGTTCTTCCCGGCTAAAGTGCCACTTCTTTATTAATGGGTTAAAATCGGCCAGAGGGAAAGAGAGGGAGAGAGAGAGAGAGAGAGAGAGACAGAGAGAGAATATGTACGTGTGTGTTCTTGCTAACGTCTTCAGAGGTGGTTGAGGGCTGTGAAAGGCCACATTGTTGATGTCAAGGCCAGTCAGCATCAAAGGGCTGATTCAGGTTGCAAGTCTCGCTTTCTCTCTGTCCACACACAGACACACACACTTCCACTTTTTCATCTGAGGACCCCAAAAAAGCCACAGTTTACGGTTCCTACTCATAGCCAAAAAACAATATTTGGAATTGAGGTGTAACCCCAGAAAGAGGCCAGGGGTCAGACAGGAAGATGATTTTTACTCCGCAGGCTTCCATTTGACTCAAATATCGCCCATGACTCAAACATGTTATTCACAAATGATAGGTGCGTCTGTGGTAATGGTGAAAAGTAATTCTACCTTTCTAAATTCTCACTCACACGAACCCAGCATCAGCTCAGCACAAAGCACTACTGGTTGAGTTTGGTTATGTAAATGATACTGTTGTGAAAATCCTTGTGCGTCACTTCTCCATTTCAAACTAACCAAGGAGCAGGGGGACCACAGGGCTTACCGAGAGCTTTAATTACACCCACTAAAGCACATTATACAGGGTGTGTGAGTGTGAGTGTGTGTGCATGCATGTGTATGTGTCGGTGTGAGTGTATGAATTAGTAAAGTTAGACACCAGGAGCTGCACCGCCATGTCTGGATGAGATTTAACAAGCTTTAATAACTAGCTTTAATGAGCTTAATTAGGCATCCATGTGATCCCCATGGAAACGCCTGAACCCCACCGAACCCAGCTCAGGGTCTGAGGAGCTTTCAATTGGATTACTGTGACTAATGTCACTGAGAGACAACAGTGAAAACAAACAGAGCTGAAGAGGAGCGGCAGTAGAGGAGGAGGGGATGAGGGAATGGATGTCAGGGGAGGATCTTTGGCAGAGGAGAGATACCTGCTGAGGGATGATGGGTGGAGGGAGACAGGAGGGATAACCAGCAGAACCAGTAGGATTAGTGTCGCTCAGAGATTTGGCCCGTACACAGCAGACGCCGGCGAACAAGTCCCTGCCTTCACGCTGTTCTCTCTCTCCAACCGTAGCTGCGGTGCTCCCAACCTGGACTAATTAACCCTTTCATAGGCTCAAGCTTTTCCCTTGGATTGTGGGAATTTTCAAATTGACAAGTTCAGTCAAACCAGAACAGGAGCACCAGTAAATCATTTGAAAATATCCTGACAGATTTTTATGCGAGGCTGAGTCTGAAAAGTTTGCGTGTCAATGAATAGAAGCTGCACAAAAGTTTGATGGAAACAGATGGAGATCGGCTTGTTTGGATTCCAATAATCTAGCAGCAGCATCGCCGTATTGCAGCCACCCACCACAAGACATCTGCATTCCGACTGAATGTCCGGAAAAAAACAGCCAGCAACAAAACAACACCAGATGCGCGGACATAGAAACAAATTAATTCACGAAAGTGAGATGGGCGAACGAGCAACATCATGAACAGATAGTAACAGAAGCATCCTCATTGGAATATGTTGTTGGATTGAAAATGCACAGAGTGGCATTTTGTCCACACTTTTGGAGATTTAAGGTATGCGCCATTTAGGGTCGAGACATATCTAATCTTTCAGTCTTGTCCTCTTCTTCCTATGCAAGATCAGTTTTCCCTGCACTGACCGCAGGAAGGCTCTGTGAAGTACACGGTGACAATGACGGAGTGACCTTTCAGATAACCATGATAAAGCTGCCCATCCCGGCTCTTCCCTGTTCCTCCTGTTCCTCCTGTTACACACACACACACACACTGAGAGCACATGATGGTGGGCAGGCGCAGGCATATCTGATGACCTACCCTCTGACAAGTCCTCCCCCCCAGGGATTTTACGTACACGCACACACTGCGCCTCTTCCCAGGCAAAGCATCATGGGGTGTCATCTGGCAGGTAGGGTATCAGCGGACCCTATGAGCTGGGAAAGTGGGGAGGTGACCTTAGTGGTTAAACGGAGGTCACTGCGGTCCCTCGGACAATACAGTGCATCTATACGCCGTCAGTCTTGAACTGGGATATGCGGAGGTCATCTTTCACCACCTCTCTGCTGGATTCTCCCATGCCCCTGTGTCTCTCTCGCTCGCTCTCCTTCCCTCACTTCCCAGGATTCTTTGTGAAGCCCCGCTGTGGTGGAAAAGTATGTGGGCCTCGTCACTATAAATCAGCCTGTTAGAAGGAATAAAAATTTAAAGACCCTCTTGCTGGATTCAAACTGAACTCTCCATTAGTGCGTCAAGAGCAAATGGTTGCCTGCGTGGCAACAACCAGCAAATCAACACAACAAGCTCCTTAATCAGCCATCCATGTCTTTTGTTACCTCCTACCTACCTTCCTCCTCAGGTTTTTCAGTCTGTACATTTACGTCCATTTTAAAACTTCCATTAAACCGTTATTAGGGCAATAAATATTTTTCCTTAAACATCGTCGCCTTAATTCCAAAGGGAGGCACTAGCAGGGCAGTTATGTCATGCATACTCTGGTAGAGTCCAGCTGATTGCGTCTGTATTCGTGTAATGCTTAATTCATGTATTGCTTGCTTGCATTTTGCCTGTGTATATAGGCTCCGGGATAAGGTGAAGTGAAAACATCAAACCAAATATGTCCACCGAGCCACTACATTTCCTGGATCCTCACCAATCTGCTGTTTGATGAATTAACAAGCCTTCATACTTCATAGAAATGTTACTTTTCTAACCTTGGCTTCTGCACAGGTCAGGGGAGATTAGTGGAGAGGAGGGATAGGAGAGTGCATGCTCATCTTATCACGCTGTGGTCTCTGGCAGGGGCAGGACTGCAGACAGCGCACTGATAGCAGGCAGTGGGATGTGGGAAAGGCAGAGAGAAGGATAAAGAGGAGAAAAACAGGGCCACACAGCAGGAGTGCCGAGCAAGGCACTGATTAGAAGGCAAAAAGGGAGATGCAGAGACTCCAACGAGAGAGATTTAGTAACAATGCGAGACGCAACGCAATATACCAACTGCCGAACATGCATGTACACATACACACGCGCACATATGATTTCATCTCATGCCTTGAGGGAGGGCTGAACTACTGGACTCATCATCCTCCCTTTATATCGCTCTGTTCTTGGCCCGCTCCACGCCTCCAGGGCCAGCGAAGGCAGCGATTAACGACAACAGGGAGAGTGTGTATAAGTGTGTAAGTGTGTGTAAGGCCTGATCGTTACCGCAGCCAACTTGTGTAATACAATTACAGAGGCTGCAGAGAAACTGCTAATGTGCACGCAGGCAGCTCTGTCAGATGGATCAGGTATTGAGTTTTCTATGCTTAATTCACTTTCCAGCACACACATGGGTGCATTAGTTAGATTAGAGTAGCGGGAGGGAGTGGGAGGGTGGGGTTGGTCTACCGCCGAGCCGGGCAGATTTGTTTAGTGGTGGCTGTCAATTACAGCCCTGACCCTTGCGCTAAATGGCTGCTCATCCTGTGGAAAAAGGAAAGCAGACAAAAGCCAGACAAGATTGGTAAAGACATGGCCATTTGCTGCAGAAGATAACAAGTGGCATGTTGTGGAGTAAACAATGGTCGAAACATGGCGCATAATGCTACACCAATAAAAGAGAGTGCAGGGGCCTGAAAAGCAAATGTGACCAACAGCAAGATTAGAGAGGCAATGTTATCACTGGAATATTCCAATAATGTGGCTGGTACTTAAAAGTATGGAATGAGGAAAAGATTAGATTTCCTCTTTTGTAGAGTCTTTTTCCATTTTAGAGAGTGATTACGGATGGAGTTTACTAAAAAATTACCTGTTCCTTTGACTTTTTATGGGTTTTATTAATCTATGAGAAGACATTTTGCAACCATGGCCATGTACTGCTGGACGCAGTATGCTCTGTATGTCTTTCTGATATTTATATATTTTAAGATTTTTTTTTAGCTCATGTTTTCCTCTCAGAATTGTAGAATATCCCATCTGTTCCTTGGTGAAGATGAACAAAATTCTGCATATGTTCGTAATACGTACATACACATTACAAGCCTGAATTTTGGATCTTATTTGACGAGTTGATGTGTTATTTAAATGTTTTCTGTCTCCCTCTGGTAGTTTGTGCACTCAAATAGATTTTTGAAAGGCGAGAAATACTCAAAGAATGAATGTATGTATGAACATATTGACACACATTTCTACGGGATGTAGTCTCTCTGTAGACCTAATGAAAATATACATGAGAACCCATATTTCCAACTTTTTTATATGTAAAGTGCAGATTTATCAAAAGCGAAAGATGCAAAGTTAATACAGACTTTGGAGACGTTGTATTATCCCACACACACGCAGGCACGCGCGGTTTCATCTGTGTCCCTTTGTATATGCTCAGTCATTAGAGCAGTTTTTCCGTAAAGCCGGAGCCACGCACCTCCAGGGAATGGGACTCCGACAGGAAGATACATTTGTGATGCCAGTTAGAGAATCATTAGGACCGTCTCCCAGAAATGATAAATACATGAAAACCTCACGGCAGCTCTTTCTGCAGTAGCTAAATGAGCAGCAGGAGGGGGTTGCAGTTTCTACCGTAAACACCTCCCGCCCATGTAAACACGTATAATCAAAACAAGATGGCCAAAGCAGCTCAGCTCGTAATTGTATCGCTAAAGTGAGATGAGTGAGTTTTAGGAGGGGGGGGTGAGCGTTATTGCCGTTTGTGGTTGATTGAATTAAAATGTCTGCCTTTCCCCCAAGCGACCACCCTGATACAAAGGACATAGATTGTCTCCGTGCAGCCGGACAGGAACAAATAACCTTGTTAAGACTTTACTACAAAAACTGTCTTTGTAGGCCTGCCCTGACATGGCGCTTTCTCTCCTGACACTCACCGAAGAGAAATGAGTGAGCCAAAGACAAAAGGACAGAAGAATAGAAATGAAGAGTAACGTTGGATGTGACAGTCTGAGCAGAGAAGCCCTTTAACCACTGATAGATAGGTTAGACAGTTACATCTCCTCGCTGTGACACATCCATCAAGGCGCTCATCACTTTTGTTCTCCCGCTCATCCTGCCCTTGTTACACGAGTGCGTGTGTGTGTCTGTGTTTTTGTCCACCGGACTGGATGTACATAAGGCTCAGATAGGACGGCGTTTGAGAGGAATGACCACTGACACTCCCCGTATTTGACGAGCCCCGTACAAATTCCTGAGCGCGTATACTGCATTCTGTCAAGTTCTTATTAAAACAAACTATGTGCAAAAGAGCCAAGATGGAAGCAGCAGTGTAAATATCCCGGCTTGTGTTTCTCATGCCCTCGTCCTTCAAATTCGATCAATGTGGAAAACAACTGCCAAAAAAGAAAAATGGCAGTTCAAACCAGAACCAGGTTGCGCTTGTATCTGGTGTTCCGCAGAAAAGCAACACAATAAGGATCAGATTACGCCACCAAATTTCCCAAGAAATTGGGGAATGGAAATATGCCTGTGAGTTTTGTAATACTCAAAGCTGGCCAATCTTGGTTGGTTTGTACAACAATCACTATTTGTTTACCAGATTTTTGCTTCTTTTCCATGAACAAAAGCCACATACAGCGGCCTAGAATAGCGAATGAGCATCTGAGTCCTGTGTTCATATGGTGTGTAAGAGCCATGCAGCTTAGGATTGGCTGTGCTATATCTGTCTCATTTGAGTCCCTATCTCTTCACCTCGTCTTTCTGTGCTTCCTTTGGCCAGGATCTATGCTTTTGTTGGCGGGGTCTCACACGCTGAAGCGGGCTGCTAAATAAAGCATGGAAAACCAGCGATAACACATAAAAAAAAAAAAAAAAGAATGTGGCTAACAGAAAGCTAGTGAGTCTTTGCAGTCTTGTAAAAACAAAGCCACTATGATTTAGTAACGTGCAGCTTTGCAAATGTGAGAAGTAAGGAATGTGAATGGTAGGATTTACACAAGCAGCTACTGAAGGAAACTCTTCAGGAGGCATGATTTACCAGAGCGCCGCTCCTTCCTTTACACAGCAGCGGTTACCCCGCGTTACCCTCCAACCACCCCCACCAAGGCTCTCTCCAGTGTTACCCTCACTTTTTACCTGGCAGATCAGCTTACCTCACATCAGCCTAAAAACCATGGGAACCCCTATGCACGGTGTGTCACCACTGAATTATCGTTTTCCGCTGCACATGCTCCAGCGTATCTGCAGCCAGCCATTATGGTGTATCAGTTTACAGCAGTGTGCTGACTCCAGTGCAGCTGTGTACTGTATGAGCTCTTAGTTTATAGATGTCTGGGCTTAGAGAAACAATCCTGTCATCCCCCTAAACTCATTTTTTCCCCCCTTATGGCTTGATTTAAGAGGCAGTCCTACAAAATCTCTTAAAAGCAACATGCATACAGTTAATAGTTGATGGGTAGGTAGGTGGCCACGAAGAACTCATTAATACAGGCAATAAATATTATGTCCACGTAAAGTTATATTATCACTGTTATTATGATCACTATTGATAGTACAAGTAGTAATAGTAGTCCTAGTAAAACAATAGTTGTGAAAGACGTATTAAGGAGCTGTCTGTCCATGGATAGGTTGCTGTTCTGTGTAAGCAAAGACAGGTCAACAGGATATATAGAATGGAAATAAAAGCTGGCGTTCACAATAAGAAACACAGAACCAACTTCTAAAGGACGAGTAAAGAATAAATCAGGAACAAACTTTTCATTTATGAAAAGTCAGCAAATGTTGTCCTGAATAACTCTGAAACAAGGACCGCATAATAGGCAGGCTAATAATAAGCTACCTAAAAGCAGACTACTTGGTGGTATGGTAATGAACCAAAGTGCTGCTTCAATCATGGGGGAGTGGGAGTATTAGGTATCCATCTTTACTTTATGACTGCAGAAATTTTGCCACATCTTACTTGCTATGTTGCATATACTAAAGGAGAATGATATGCTGAAGTTCCGAAAATGTTGCTTTCTTATTCCTTGGTAAGTGCTTAGGATTTTCTACATCCTGTTGGAAATTATTATCAAATGTATTTATTTGAGAACTATTTCACTGTTTGCAATACAATTGTCTAAACACCAAATTTGGATCAAAATCGGTTGTTGTCTTCTTTACGTTTTGGTTCTGATGTTTTATTGTCACATATGGTGACTGTCTCTTAACTCACTTTAACTCAATTTCTAATTAGTTTTATATCTTTATTAATACAATACAATACAATACAGTACAACTTGGAATCGTCACTTAAATTTATGCTAGTATATGACAAGCAACACAATTTTTAAAGCCTCTCAATGAGAAATCCATGTAAACATACTGAGAGTGTCTGACAGTGTATACTTTGATGCACTGTTAAGACTGAAGGTTACTCTTTCTGTAGCTAGCACAGTGAGGTCAGACAGTGGCATAAACGCTGCGATAAATGCACGTACCCATGCCTGAACTGACTAGGCGTGTTTAAGTTGAACAACAGAAGAGTGCTATTTTCACAGGAGGAAATCTGACTAAGGAAGCTCTTCTCTCTGTACAAAATAGGGTCAATTCAGACATTTGACCTGAATAAGGAAAGCTCTTTTCACTACATTTCAGGGCAACATCACAACATCCATTATTCACCCTCTTCCTTCTGTCTGTTTTTGGCTTAAAAGCAGTAAAGGCCCAGTGAGAAAAATCTCCATTTGAGTCCCCACCATAGCAGTACGGGGAGCATTAATCCTAATAAATACGTTAATAGACTAAAAATTGTAAATTTGTATGACAGAAATCTTGCACAGTACCGTAAAGATTCAATTGACTTTTTAATCACTGTGCACTGCAACATTTTGTGGTACAAGCCAGGCGAACAATTTGAGCTCATTAATAATTCTGACATTTACAAACGTGAACTTTCAGTGCTACGCCGACCGCTTTCTGTCATTATTGACAATTATATTTGAAGGATTGGTACAAATTGGCCCTTTTTTCCAAGAAAAAAAAAAATTCCGTCATGGACCACCATAATTTGGCAGCTTATCAGCATTAGCAGCACCTCGTAGTTTTCGGACGGATTCGAACGTGGTGTGGCGTGGCTCACTTTTTGCGGGCGAGCACATAAAACTGTAGCAGCTTCCACAGTGTGCTTTACATACTAAGAGTCATAAAATAACCCCTTCACGCTGGGGCTTCTGTCTGGGCCCCATTTAAATGAGATCCATTGAGTTTGCCCCAGTTAAACACTGTCTGCCAGTACTTAGGTCACCAGGGACTGATCGTGGAGATATGGCACACACGCAGACTTACTAACACATGCTGTACAAACACAGGAAAGTGCTGACACCCAGCAGCCATCTCCAGTTGCAAACTATTACTGCACAAAATCAGAGCCCAAAATGAAAGAAAAGAGGTCACGTTTGACTGGTAGGTGTTTAGTGGTGATGATGTTGGGGCCGTTACCTCCTTTATTTCTGTTTTCAGAGCCAATGTGAAAATTAAACAATCTTGTAGAAGTCGGTGATGAATTCCAGAGTGTATGCCGAGACTTGTACACAGTAATTACATGGAAAAGACAAAATGAGCCATTCATCACATGCCGTCACAGTCAGCATTATTGTAAAGGCATCGTTTTGAAGCATCTCTCACTCTCAACACACAATACAAATCCCACTCTTTTGTCAATAGGAAGAAGGAGTGTTGATTCTACAACGCTGCACACCAACGCTGGAGCTTTAATTTAGCACCTCATTTAACATAGAGTGGAAAAAAACAACAACTATACACACTGGCATTCTGACACATTTAATTCTGCCCTCTGGTAATGGTCTGCTCTGTTTAAAAGTCTGTTTGGCAGCTCTGTAGATAACAGATGGAAGAAAAATGAGGGGAATTATGAGAAAGATTGATTTCCTGGGGATGAATGGTCTGGTATTCACACTGATTTATCTGAAACAGACTTTCTCAGAGTGTGTTATTATTGAATAAACACACACTCATACACAGAGCTACCATATGCGGACAAACATGAACATGTGCACACACAACCAACACCATGCACATACGTAACGCTAAATAATAGAAGGACACGCCAGCTGCATACTGCAGGTCAGGCTGAAATATGGCGAGATTAGATAAAACGAGGTAAAAGCGAGGGGACACGACTCGTTTTCCTTTTCTCTTCAAAGGGCTTTGAACAGCATTTCTCTTCCCTTAGATCAAAGTTTAATGAACGTGCGGGTTAAAATAATCATTTCTTAATGACAACAGCAGATGTGGCATGGTCAAATGATTTGCTTTTGTTTTCAAGCTGTATCCCCGCATGTCTTGTGAATATATACAACATTTATTTCTGTGGGAGAACAAGAACCAACATTGTCCTTTTAAGCATCCCCAGCCCATCTTCAGAGAACTTTAATGTAAACCAGAGGCCATAACTTCTCTTGTGGCATCTCAAACCAGACTGAGGAATGAGGCAAAAGAGGACGGAGGAAGCGGGGGTGGGCGGCGGATCGGGTCCCTCATTTGAGTGCAATAAAAAACAAGAAGGCACAAACATTTATCTGTGGCAAGGCTTTCATCGGATGCTTTAAGAGCAGAGAAATAACAGAGAGCAAGATGCTGATAAAAGTGGAGACAGGAAATGGGGAGCGTGGGTCTCCTGCTCTCATGTTTCAACTGGGGCCATTGGTCCCATGCCCCCACCACCTCCCTCCCTCCCCCTCGCTCGTCTCTCTATTCTGCTGACATACATTGACCACAACCCTGCCCGGCCAGACATTAGTACAAAGTCTGGAAAACACCACCCCGGTCCACAGAGCAGAGATACGACACATTCAACATCGGTCAGGAAATGAGCCAAAGGTTTTTACCTTGCAGGTATATGAGATGTGTGTGTGTGTGTGGGGGGGGGGATTTTAGAAGAAACAACCCCACCGCTAAGCAAATGACTTATAACGGATGAAGACTGCTCCTATTCTTCAGGAGGGGTTTAGATATTTGCTTTTGTCCCATCCCATTGCTCCACCAGTTCTGTGTGAGCGAAGTGCCGAGCGCAAGACAAGGCAAAGCTGGGATTAAGGGTTTAGCTTTGTCAATCAGAGTCAGAATGTGGCAGCTGTATTTTCATTCTGAAAAACACGCTGGATTTCCACGGGCACATGAAAGTTGATTGCCGAGCCTGCGCGCCGTGTGTGACTCAGGTGTTATGAGTCACCTCTGATATCATCTCACTCATTACTGCCTCGGTGGTACGTAGGCTTTTCTCATCAAAACCCAAACATATAGCCTGGATTTGACATCAAAGGTGCCCAGGCCGTGACGGGGTAGAGGAGTGAAACGGCACCGAGAGATGACGATATTTTATTCTGCTCTGGACTGTTTTTTCAAGTCTGTCTTTGAATACTTCACACATCTAATAACGGATTTGTTAAGTTTGCGGGGATTGACCTGTTTCCACTTACAAAGGCTGAAATTAACTATACGCGTAAGATATTACCTTTATAAAATATTAAGGTATGTTTCAATGAGTAATAAATAAAATTATGATTTTTTTTGTTATATGAGAAAATTATACTGTTCTTAACATCATCAATGAGAACAATAAAAATAATAAACTATTTACATGTGATGTCTTGTAGCTCCTTTGTCTCCTGCCTCACGTCTAGAGTCTGTTTTCATGATTTAACAGTTTCAGGGTGATGGATCTTGTCATTTCTGATCCCCTATCAATATTAAGATACACAATTACAAGGCATAAAGTCAAGTATTGTGAGTAGCGCAGCTATCTGACAACTTTGACAGGCGCGTAGTTGGCCCTGAATTTGAGCAGAGCAGCTAATGATCCCAGACAAACAACAATCGAGCTAAATTTGGATAATTTCACTGCCTTCAGCCGCGCGCAGTACGTGGATGCAGAGTGTCAGGCCCGTTGTCTTTCATCTTGGCGTAGCAGTCACAGCAAGGCCGTGCCGCTGTGTGGTAATCTATCTAGGCGGCTCCGTGCTCCATGCTGGGCTGGCGAACCAAGACTGCAGAGAACACTGTTAAAGGACATCAGGGAAATAACAGAGCTCACACTGACGAGGGCTTTTACTATTCATCAGCACTTTGAGCGTTTCATAGTGTTTGTATGCATACACATGCGAGTGCCAGGGCTCCAGCAGAATCTCAAATCCCGTCTATTGTGTGGCCGGATCTTTTTTTTTTTTTTTTTTTTTGCGAGGTAGAATAGCATTTGTGGCAGCAGTTAGAAGACGTTCGTTTTTGTTACATCCGCGGATGAATACAGAACGTCTGTACGTTACGATAAAGAGCTCGTGGGTATCAAACAAACAGGAACAGAGGCAGATAAGAGTTCATGCCCATCATCAATTACACACTGACTTTCAACATGAAAATTTTTCATGCCCTATATAATTTTGTAAACCATACCCCGGGGGAGTTATTTACCTGCATTTACAATGGCATGCCCTTGGCTAATTTCACGTTAGGAACACAAAAATGCAGGAGGACATTAGTGGTTGGTTGAGCACCGGAGGGAAGCCATGAAGCCATGATGCCAAATTAAAGGGCAGCGGTGGAGTGTGTACTTATACTCACTCATGATGTGCTCTGTCAGCCCTGTTGCTTATAATGGCATGAGAGGAGCCACTTAACTCGTAATCATTTCTCCCTCGCTCGCTCGCTCTCTCCCCCCTTTCTGTCTTTCACCCCCCACCTCACAGCCCCTGATTCTCTGATCTCCAATCATAAACGAACAGTAGATCAAGAGCAGGGACAGTGTACCCCCCACCCCCACCACCTCCCCTTGGCTTCGATCCTGTAATCACTGGACTCTTGGCTAGTAAGAGGCCAACAAGCCTTTGAATGAGAAATTACATCTAATGCGCCAGCCATCTCAACTTTGAAGAGCCACTCTCTGGCGGGGGGAGGGAATCACAGGTACGGAATCAGGTCATCACACCCACCATCATCTTTACAATCATTACGTCCTATCTCATCCAGTGGCGAGACCGAATGTGTCATTTTAGTGTAATTATTCTCATTTGGTTTGGCCTACTTTTGCCAGAGTGTGTGTGGTAGAGTTTAAGTGTACTTTGACTTAGTACTTCACGCACACACTGTCTGGGTGGTGCAGTATGCGCTGTATAGACAGACAGGTCAGCCATTCTGGCACAGGCCCGCTTGTCAAGTGGTGCTACTTGTGCCGAGCTTTGCTAATGGACTGCTAATAGAAGTGAATGTTGCACTGTGAAGCTCCCCTGTAGTTGAGAGTGTCACACCGGGTGATTAATGACACTCTGCTCTCCTCCCCTGTCTGTCCCTGTCCTCGCTCCACATCTCACCCTTTTCTCTCCCCTCTCCTGCCGCTCTCCCCTTCTCTCCCATCACTAATCTTTCTGTCCCATTTGCTTTTTTTGTGTCCTTGCAATCACCCTCTTCTCACACATACCATTCCCTCCTTTTTCCCGTCATTTCTTCTGCCTCTCAGGGATAAAACGGAGGTGGTTAGCACGCAGGAATTTGAAATCATTATATTATCTGATACACAAGTCAGGTTTATTTGCATAGCCTCTGGTCTCAGAGGATTTCGTAATGCCCGCAATATGAAAATAAATAGCGAAAAAGAGAGAAAAACACTAACAGAAACCTCTGTTGGAAAAGAAAGGAAAGAAACTCCGGACAAAAAGCACAAGAAGCGCTCATCATTTACTGCAGAAACGCTGGATTAAACTTCATCAAAATTTAATTCAAGCACATTAGCCGGCAAATTTACTGGGTTATCAAAAGTACACAATGTGTACACGGTTCCCAGTCAGTCGTGATACGTCAACACAAACAGTATATCCCAAAAATCCCCAAATCTCCACAATTAAGAGGTCGGATAGCAATTCCCGACCTCCTTTCCTTTCCTTTCTAAAGCTATGCAGATAGCCATTTCATTCAGCTTCAAAGCTAACATAAAAACAGCAATATTTTATTATCTTATATATCTACTACATATATCTACTAGAGTATTTCTATGAGGATTTTGACATAAAAATGTTAACTTAAACTTGAGTGTACATCTAGATAGGGCCCATCAAAGAAATATCCTCCTAGTCAGTCAGCAAGCCTGCACAAACACATAGTTGATGTTAGCTCCTCCCACAGAAATACAGAACAAGATGGCGCCCAAAGGGGTCCTGTGTTCCTACGAAGCAATGGTTGTGCTCTTCCTCAAGAATTAACAAATTATCTAGATACAGACCATACTAAAATCACAAAGGCAGTAATGGCAGCTATTGTCACGTCAGCAGGGACGGTGACAACCAGTCCAGTTAGGAAGAGATCAGGAAGTATAGGAGGCGTAATTTGTGTAATCGCCTCAGGGACCATCTCTGGTATCTACATCTACGTAAAAAATGTGGACCACTTTGATTATCATCTTTTTCTTTGTTATTGTTGGGCGAAATCAGGAGTGGGTTTTTACGGCGTTTCCGTGCAGACTAGGGAGGATTTATGTGTCAGACCCCCTCATCTCCCCCTGGTGGATACAGTCCTGAATCCTCCAGAGTGGCATAAAGTACAAGAGGGATTATGTGAACAAAACTGCCCAAAACAGCAGCTCGGTAACTAAATACGCGATATACAAACAAAGAAACCATAAGTAACAATGTTTGCTTCTGCCAGCGCAGCAGAACACATCCAGATCCGCCGGATAAATGCAGAACTGTTCCCGACCCAAAAATAGCCGGATGTACCTTTTTTTTGCTTTCATAACAATAGTATGTGACATCAAGTACAGCAGGGAAGCAAACTCAGCAGCCAGTTTTCACAGTAATTATCACTCACTACCACGCTCTGTCTGCAGCTCGCCCGGCAAACAGCGAGTACATCTGACCCTGCTCGGCTCTGTCAGGCCATACACACCGTTTAGTCTGCCCTCCTCCTTCACCTGCATTCATGATGCTGTGTGTTCGGGAATCTGTAGTTGTCCAATTTACATAACTTACTTTAATGCAAATGTGTCACATTGCCAGTCCACAGTCAAAGGCAAAGG
>OMNV01000543.1:18660-34078 GCA_900303265.1 Brotula barbata
ACTACCATTACTCCTCGCGCACACAATGTGCTCATTGTGCATACAGACGCTGTTTATAGAATGACCGCAGAGGCTGTAATCTTAGCGGCCCCCAAGGAGCCGGTTGTCAGCCTATGGGGACGCCTGTGAGCGTAATAATGAGAGAAGTAACATATTTACCTGCCTTTTTAAAACCACAATTCAGAGCCGTCTGGAAGTGCGCGGATGCTTTTATGACACGCGGAAAACAGCAAAGTCGTACTGTGCAATGAGTCACGATATTTTAGCAACGACATGTCTCAAAGGTCCTTTAACGTTTCCCTGCACAAACAAGCCTCAGAGGACACGACGTCAGAAAGAGGGGAGAGAGGCAAAGACAGGAGTGTGGCAAGAAGGAGAAATATAGGTGAAACATTGTGGAAAGAATGAACTAATCCCAGGAAGGCCAGCACCCTGGGCTGGACCTGCCCATGCACTATACCGAAAGTAATCATAACAGAAGTGAAATGTCAGTGTTCGGGGTTGTTATAGGTCAGGTCAGGGGGAAAAAAAATGAAAATGTGCTTCCTTTCATCAGAAATTTCGCATGTGATGCTCCATTGTTATACATAAAATCTTCCTGAAACCGCCGTCGTTTTCAGCGACATCTCCATAAAGTGCACTTAACATGTGAAATCAATAAGGACTGCAGCTTTGTTGTGGACTCACTGGTCAGTCGGTTTCATGGAGAAAGAATGCGTTTGTAAGATTGGCTTCAGATCTACTCATCTGACTCACTTTACACAAAAGAAAACGGTTTCTAACAACTGGTGTGCTCTTTCATATGTCGTCTTGGAAATATTCCATATTCCCATAACCGCTGGACATCCTCCAACATTTAAAATTAACACACAGTCACGGACACTGCACACAGCGCTCGTCTCCACAACCGAGCGGGAGGATCGCGTTCGTGGGTTTCCAATGAGGCAACCGTCGCACACCTCTCAGCCGCACTTCTAACAGCCATTCTGAACCTTTGACAAGAGTTCAGCGGGTTAATGAGCTTCTCCCCCCTCACACTAACTTGCTGCTTCAGGAGCAGAGCAAGTAAGTTCTTAAAAACAGACGAGGTGAGGGCATAACGGCGATAGCTAAATGACACCTAAATCTCAAACAGGAGAAAAGTGCAATGAGGAAAAGGACGCGTCAGGTAAAGTGAGCCACTTAAATCGGCAGTAGTTTTACACTGAAGAAGTGACTCTCCAGTGATCTGGAAATGTGTAGAGCTCATCAAAGCCCAAAAATAGCGAGGCCCATTAATTAGTCTCAAACAATGTTCTTCTGGTGTATCGACTACTTAATGGACAGAGAAGGACCTCGTTCGTATTCCCATCCAGTCAATGACACAGGCCTCTCTGGGGCTCTGAAATGGGTATTATGTCATCTCACCCTGCCCTTCAGACACCGGACCTGCGCTGTTTTTCTTCTTCTTCTTCCTACTTTGCTCATTAACTATGCAAGAGGGAGGGATGGAGTAGCTTGATAGGCCTGCTGACAAACGCTCATCCCTGTCCATCTTAAATTATGGAGCCGGACGCACAATTTAATAACGTATGAGCGTCAAAGCCGTCACTTACGAGCAAACTGTTGAGCCTGACTGCAACGGAAACGTTCACATCGAACGTTTCATCCTTTTATGTGGGCATGGTTCGCTTGGGAAATTTTAATACCATTTATAAACAGGAGAGGAGCAAACAAACCGTCAAGGCATCACACACACACACACACACACACACACACACACACACACACAGACAACATTGTGAAGGCATACAGATATGTTTCTACCTCCCTTAGATTGACAGACAATACACCACAGCAGAGAGCAGATTAAGTAAATGGCTTCAGGTGTTGCATTATCTCAATGTGTTTCATAAGTGACAGCTACTACAGCTTACAGAAAACATCCTACAACACACAACGGTGCTCTCACACACGAGTTCCAGACACACTCAAGGATCAAAGGGAATAACCGTTTGAAAATAATATTCAATAGGAGCCCTCCATGTTGATAAAATGAAAAATGCCTCCTATACTACCTGAATGTAAGCGAGTATCTTATCATTTTGGTTTAATGACATCATCAACCAACACCAGCCATCATGCCAAAGCATCTTGCTCAAAGTAAAAATGCTTTCATTGCTGAAATATCGTTAAAATCTTAGCTTGGAAGATGGAAACTGAGCATTCAACGTCTCACATGAAAGGTTTTCTCATAAGTGAAGTGAAACAAAAGCAACAGAAATCCAGCTGCAGCCTATGAATTACACTCCAATCTCAGTGTAAAGACCACATTTGGTCAATAATAATCACAGGAAGGCTAACGGCCTGTATCACATTTTACCATTTGGCTATGAGTCAGTGCACCAACAACATTTTCCATTCCTCCTGTTTTTCATAAACTGCATTTAGCATTTCGTGTACAATCTTTATACAAATCAATTTCGGGGATCGAGAAAATATGGATTCGGTTTCATAGTCCTGATATCTCAAAATCTGTGTTTGGAGCAGGTAAGGCTTCTTGATTTCACTGCTTATATAAATGCCAAATGGTGGTTTATTCAACTTTTCACAATGAAACACACACAAGGCACATGTCACATTATGGTGTAGAATATAAAATATAATCTCAGTTATACCAAAGCCCACAAGAGATGATACACAAAGGTACTGAGAGTTGTTTGTTGTACTTCAAATCTGTCCAAATGAGCTTCTGTTGTATTTTAGCTCTAGGATTGAGAAGTTTTACCTTCATTGTTATCCCAATTAAAACTAAATTAGTTAAACTGTTACATGTACTTCATCATGAGAGGATTAAAAACCTCATTTCCTCATATGATTCATCTCTAGGACAAAGGACAAATTTTCACTTTATCCCAAAGCTTTATAAATCTCCATATGGCCTCATAACTTTGTTTACCATAAGCAGAGTTATATAACTTTGTTAGATTATTGTAGTCATGTTTGCTGACTTTGGTTTTACTTTGTCTTGGAATATTTGGCGTTAAAAGGTGGATAAACTGATCTGAGGACGGTTGTACGTCACTGGAGAGAACTTTAGAGTTAAAATCACGGGTCGAAAAGATTTTTTTAAGTTTACCTTGAGCCACTCCGACACCCAGCAGGAGGAAAAGCAACAGCCAGGACAGCGTCAGCATCTCGGGGGGAGAAGATCTGGACCCTCTCCGTCCGTCTCTGTCAGCTCGGGCTCCGTACCCCATGATGAGGAGTCAAACTCCGCTGGGAAGCAAGTCCGGATCACTGGAAACCACGCACGGGCGGATGAACGAACTGACGCTCGTTGTGCGTTGCAGTGGAAACGTCAAAACCCAGAAAAAAAAAACAACCCCGAGCACGGAAACAGAAAAAGGCAGTGCGCAGATTAAATCCAGCTGTGTGTTTAGTAAACAGATTAGCAAACAGTTTACGGAACGAGCGGCGGCTGCATCTCCCTCCGCGTTAAATTCTCTCTCCGCCTGTTTCTCCTCGTAAAGGTGCGCTCGGTTTGTCAAGAGGTGTGATGAGTCGATGTCTTAGTGGCAAATTCATGCTCCGGTTATTCCCGCACCTCGTTCAAAGTCCTCCGGTGAGTCCGTCTCTGTAGCACCTGGGGCTCGTGCTGTCCGGTGTGCGTGCGCCGCGCCTCGCGCTCAACTGACTGGAGTGCCTCGCGGAAGGCTCGCTCTCTGCGGTCTACCTGCTCCGCCAGCCAATCAGAGAGCTCCGACCAGCGGCCGCGCTCCGACAAAACCTGGGCCGGGACGGCACGGCGGCACGGAATGGATGCAGTTTATCAAGCCGGCGATTGATGGAAGCCTTGAGCCCAATGTACGTAGCAATGATTGGAGTGAGTGGAGCCTGCAGCACTAAGGGGCCCGGAGTGGTGTTTTAGTATGTAGGTGCAATAGAAATTCATCCACACAACAGAGAATTCACACATTTGCACAGTACTCAAATCATATGTAGTACTTGGAGCTACATGTCAAGGCATTACTTAAGTAAAAGTAACTAGAGGGCAGTCAGAAAGAGAGAGAATAACTCCGCCAAGGCCCAAGAGTCCTCCAAGCAATGGCTCTGTCAATCCAAGATTACATTTAACTGATTAACAACCACTAACAATCAACAACATTTTGAATGTGACATTTAACTTTATTGAGGAAAATGTAACTGTTGTTGTTATAGCACCATTTAATTTATTATTATTATTATTATCATTATTATTGTTGTTCTTGTTCTTATTAAGTCAACCAAGTTTGGTTTCAAGAGACTCATTAATTTCTGAGATGCAGCACTTTTTTTTTGTATAATGAGCCATGCCCACTCAGATTTGGCAGCCAGAAACTGTAGGAAATATCAAAATACTATTTTAAAAAAGATTCTTTTAAATGTAGAGGTGAGAAAAAAACTGTTCCAGAAAAAAAAAATCCAAAATAGCGGACCAAATTGGTATAGCCTATATGGATGTGGAGAGACCCAAGGAAGTTTTATTCTAAGGCTTACAGTTCAAAAGTCACAGGCCAATTTATAAAAAGTGGTAATTATAACGCCATCATCAGGATGACCAGAACAGAAGTAGATGTAATAGACTCTTAAGCTCTTCTTGTAATATCTTTGAATTGACGACTGTTATGTTTATTTTGCTCAGTAAAAAAATATTTATTGCATTTGTTTGCCAACTTTTGGCAAGTAAAAACTGGTGGTGTAGAAACTCCAGTCTTCGAGAAAAACACTGCAGTATACCATAATATTGAAACAGTCAGTGTGCTCAAATAACAGAAGAATAGTGAAAATTAGTGCCAATCAGAGCGTATAAATTTGAGAAATGAAATGATAGGACGAGCCTCTAAAAACTGGAAACTCAAGGTGCGAATTTTCATATTTTCAGATGAGTCAAAGGATTCCACACTCCCCTGCAGTTTGAGAAATTTATTTAACACCGTTTAGTAACTGTCTAACATTTTTTAATCTCACACTGAACTAAAGCGACATTTTGTGAATAAAATATTTCTGCTTAGCCATAACAACAACCACATTTATCTCATGTTAAATGCAAAATCCGAATCTGCAAATTATTCTCGTGCAACCACGGTGTTCAGGAGAGTGAAGTAAGTCGCAGAAGTATATGTATTTGACTACTGCAAATGTAGCCTGTACTGATACAGAAACAGAACTCACAGCAGGCTATGAATAATTAAAAGAGTGTGCCTGACAACAGATTTAACCTGCTCTATTATGGTCACATGGCCAACTTATGGTTGAGTTTTGCTCCCCAAACCTCTGAATTAATTTGATTTGTTATGGTCTGACACTATATATCATCATTAATTTGTGCAGGCACTGTATGAGAAAGAGAGAGACATAATTTATTTGACTAGGCTCTGCACCTGCCCCAGCTTCAGTCACACTAATAGTTATTTAGAAGTAGTAAGATCTAATTAGATCAGGCGCGCATGGCATTTCCTCAGCCCTGATCAATAATGAGCTCACCAACACACACAGATATACACACATGATTTTTTTTTCATCGCAGGGGGAAATTTGTTTCACATTATTGCAGATAAAAGGCTGATGAGTAATTACATATGCATGACAGATGTCTAGGCAGTACCCCCGACAGTTCTTGATGAATGTGAAATATGAGCTTGACAGTATCTCTACACCAAACTGAAAAATGATATCTTTAAAATATGAATCTAATTTAAGAAGCACTCTGTTCTCACTCCCTCCATCATCATTTTCTCAGGTACAGTGATGTCAGCGGGCAGCTGTCATCATCCTGGCATTTCAATTTCAGTCAGGAAATGCAGGAAATTGCTTTTTTTTTACAGCTCACAACTGCTACAGGATGTGCGCAGTAACTGGTTCGGGTCTCCAAATAATGCACTATATTTATAGCATAATGAGGTAGAGGTTTGCGTTTGCGGTTTGAAGGGAGCCCTGATTCAACAAGGTGCTGCAAACGCTCCGCGGGGACCCAAGTCCACGCTGGCTCGATAGCAACACATTCACGCTGCTATCAACACATTTCACATCATCCCAAAGCTGCTCTGTTGGGATGCGATAGGGAGCGTTCACAAGGAGCTGCGGTCTCTGTCATGATTTTGGAACCATATTCACCCCCTTTGTTCATCATGAGGTAATTCATAAAGAGCAGAGTGTAGCCACGAAGGAAAAAAGTCAGAGTCCTTCATCCGTACGTCATCTCACCAACGAGGATTTGTCGGATCCCTTCGTATTTTCCACTTCTTGTTCTTAGCTGAGTGGAGTGGAAATTGGCCCTTTGCTGCTGTAGCTCTTCCAATTCAAGGTTAATGGTTTGTGCTTTCTTAAATGTCCTCCTGCGCAGTGTTTATTTGTGTCCCACCTGTTAGGTTGTTCAAATTTTGCCTTTCTCGACTCTCGTGAAATGTCGAGATGCAGACAGGAGAAAGCAATATTTTGGTTTTATAATCAGCGCCGTCCTTCGCTGTCCTTCCGCAACCATCTTTTGTGTCTTTTGTTGGTGAAATGCCACTAAGTAATCGATAACAGGTCACCTCCTCTGCATGAGTCAAATTCATCATTCACCAAAGGGATTTTTTTTCCTGAGATTTTGCGTTTGACTCATTTCTAATTATTTTTTGATATACACAGCAAATCACTCCACGGAACTTAAACTATTTTGGTTAAATTGTGAAACTTTTAAAACATGAAATATGTATACAATATACAACAACATCGTAGCTGCATATTTTTTGGAAGGAGATTTTCTGGTTCTTGTTTTGTAGAGACTATTTTCAAGCGTATGAGCGATGTGCTGTGGGTCTGGGTTAAAAATAATGTTTATGTATTCGGTGCCTCTTGGTGTAATTTGGCACCACGATCTCGACATTTTTCCTGCTTGCACTGGATACAAAAGTATCTTTTTAATAGTGAGAGGCAAAACATTCTGCTCACTGCTGACCTGTGTGAGCTCTATAGAGGAGGACCCCTGTCTGTCCATACATGCATCAGTGAAATACTGCATAAACACCCTCCACGTGGTTAAAATGTCCCTTTTCACATACAGTATATACTGTTACTCCGTATAGCCTTTTTCCATTCACACCTACATCACCGAGGTCTCTTTGCCCACAGCACCACTACTGGCTGGATGCTGGAGTCTCTGCGGAAACATGACACCGTAATGCATGAAAACCCCAGGAGGGCAGCCATGTCGGAGATACTGGAACTGCTCTATCAGCAGCCAACAACCAGTCAGCGAAAAATCTCTCAAATAAGACATCGGCTTCGTTCTGATGAACTAAACTAAATCCCTGAGCTTTAACGGCATTCTTTGTAAGTGTGCTTTATTTAGGGATGACTCACTCTCTGAGTCATTTAGCTGTTTGTTGAAATGGGAAAGCACCTAATAAGGTGGATACTGAGTGTCTCTGTGTATGTTTCATCTTTATTGCTCCTGATTACAAGAAGGGCAGCAGAAGCCACGAACAGTTAATTATAACCGCTCCATCTTAACTAGAACCCACGTAAATTATTTTACGTACAGAAAAAAAGGGTATCCTGTAATTTGTTTTTCATTTATTTTTACAAGAGTTGAATTAAAGAGCGTGTGGTTGGGTTTCCTGATATGCGTTATCAGCGACATAACCGATAATTTGAGTGGGAAGTAGGAGGAAGATCCTGTGTTATGGTAGCCAGTCGGGAAAACCACTGATGTAAATGAGCTCTGCCCTACACCGAGACCCGGGAGAGAGCACTTGCACTTCCCCCCACAGGGTTCAGGCACTCACCAACCTTTATTGACACTCGTCTCATCAGAATTGTGCAAGTGGGAGATATTAGGATAAGTGCTTCTCTGTGTCAGTCTCTACTGATTCAGCTTCTGTTTTTAGTCTAGACTGTGTGTATGCTGTATTTTGATATGTGCAGCTGTCTTTTGGAGATTACTTGTGTCTGTTTGGTTTTTGCACTTGTAACGATGTTGCTATCTCCACTGGGGGGCAGTTGAGGTAGGAGTTGCCAAATACCCTCCGATTTGATACTAGGTCGATATTTAGCTGCGGAATTCAATATGTAAGCTAACATAGCATCTGTAAGTATTGGTATTTGATGTGACAAATACATTTTGGATATTTTTTGAAAATATTGTTCTTGAAAGAAGCTAGTCTCGCACAGGAATGTTGATTGAAGAAAACCTTTGACATATTGTTTATCGCTGTAACAACATTTTCAAGTGAACGCTTAAAGTCTGCATCACAAATGATTTTTTGAGAGTTGATTCATGAATTGTTTGTCTCAAGTATTGTGAATCGTAACATTATTATTTTTTTCACCTACGAAGAATACACACGAAACTTAAGATGGAAATGGTGAAGAAGAAATTTCTTAAAATTCAATTTCACCAGTTTGTTTACACATACAGGCCTCCATCGCTATTTTAGATTTGGGGGGTGTATAATGTATAATCTAAGAGATAAATGAAATATATAGATAAAAAATAAAGCATATTTCCAGCTAAAGGAGATGTTGTTCAGCACAACATGTCATACATGACAATATTCCTGTTCGATACTTCAACCAACCAGACCGTCGATCAATCAAGATGAGCCACAGTCCATCAGCTAGATTGATAGATAGTCAGAGACGTGCGGGCAGACTGATGATAATGCAGCAGCCATGTGATGTAGTCCCAATGAGGAATCCACTCTCCAAACCCATCCTCCACCACATCACCACACACGCACAAACCAGCCTCAGCGTCTTTCTAATTTTAAAGATAAACATCACCGAGTGAAAATGGAATTGGAAATTAATCACAGCTATAAATTAAGTCACCTTTAGGGGGATCCATCTTCCTCATCCATGCAGCTACAGGTAGATAGCTGTAGTTACCGCCTGTGCAGAGCTGCAAGATAGAGAGCAGTGTGAATTATGACAAATGCCATAATATGATTTGCACACAAAGCAGTAGTTTCGGGGTGATTTCTTTTTTTTTTTTTTTTTTCATTTTATACAGTGAGCCACAGATACACAGTGAACGGTGGTGACGGCCTGCGTGTGCCACACAATAAAGCCGCTTTCCATCGCTTTGGGCATACTTTACTGCTGCTCTTGATATCAGTATTAAAAGTGATTTGCGGCGCCGTATGTGGCAAGGAATCAAAACTTAATTTAGGCAGATAAAGATGCCATTTGGTCGGGAGATAAAGTGCTGCATCATGGGAGATGTGTTCCCCCAGCCTGCTCTCAGCTCCTCACCCTTACAGCGCCCTCAGATTTACTAGCTCTTTTTTCCTGCTCCATAAAACAGCAAATCTGCTCGCCAGGCGACACAGGCAAATGTTAATGGATTCATTTGTCAAGAACCCTCCACTTATTTACAGTCGTCTTCCATTACCATCGCCCCTCCTGGAAGACAAAAACCAGTGGCCAAAGTCAAAATATCGATTATCCTGTCCATCATGGCTGTGAGTCATTCTGAAAGATACACAAAGCCAAAGACAGTGCTGCAACTAGCAGTTTGTCCCACAGTTAAAACTTCCTCAACCCGGGCTGGAATCCACGCAACTCCAATGGAACCAACTACAAATATGTAGTTTAATTCTAGAATAAATATGTAATCACATTTTTACGTCACACCGTTAATTCTAATATTTGCCTCTGGTATTGATGATAAAAATTCTCTTATCTATAATTCAACTCAAATGATGAAAGCGTCGACTTTGGTTTCAGCCGTGAGAGCAGTTTTCATAGGACTTTTGGATGTTTCACACAATCTAGCCGCAATAATTTCCTGTCATTATGAAATTAATGAACACTACACAGCCAGCTGAACATGTCAACAACAACAATGTTTCATTTGCTGCTCTGTGTTTGTTTCGTTTAGTGCTAAGGGGGAGTCCTAGGTTAATTAAAATGTTTTACATGGCAGATTGTAAGAATAGAGGGAATAATTCAGTGCTAAAAAGGGAAATTAGCGTAAATAGCCAATTTAATACAATGAGTGTTCTCATGACAGTTTTATAAATATAAATCCCCTGTGATTCAACTCGTGCTTAATATGCGTGACGCACGAACAAGGGTGAGCAATACTGTTGGAGTTACACACAGTTCAGCCTTCATGTTTTGCCGGTTCAACCTACACATTGGAACACCGAGCGCAGGGTGAAGGGAGAGTCTTACAAACCACAAACCCACCATGAAAACATCCTGTATCCTCTCCACTGAATGATAACTGGACTCTACTATCACTTAAGTATCACTACACACCCACCAGTACTGTAAAAACAGCAAAGAGTCCCAAGATCCGTCCATCCATTATCTATACCGCTCATCAATGTCAGGGTCACGGCGGGGCTGGAGCCTATCCCAGCAGTCGCTGGGCGGAAGGGGGAGTCCAGTCCATCACAGGGTCATCTACAACTGTGATTTTTTATTTACAGATAATTTTGGGGTGGATGGCTTAGGGGGTATGGGTGATCGCCTAGTGATCGAAGGGTCGTAATTAGAAGTTTCTAAAGTTTCCATCATTCTTTGAGGTTCAACAGGCATAAATCAAACCAACTTTTGTCATATTTATCGAACCCTTTGGAAGGTTCTTAAACTTTCCACCGGATATTTTCACTAGATTACAGCATATTTTGCTTCTTTCCCAGATGGAATTTTATTACAGTGCAGCCGGATTTCACAACCAACCCTGTATTTGTCCACGGGATTAATATATGCTGCTGTAGTCGCAGTACGCGTCTTGTTGTACTAGCAGCGCTTTATGAATCCCACTCGGGGAGTTTCCTTATAACAGAAACATCAAAAGCAAAGCAAGACACAGAGCCAAACCCAAACAGGTCATACGCGAGCAAAACAGCTCATACATATGCACGACCATGCTACTGATTGTAAAAAGGATCCTGTATTTTATGCAAAACAGGCTTGTGTAAAACTCACTATTAAGGGGAATGATAATAAAGCAGCCGGATGTTTGTTGCCTCTCTGTTCTCTCACTTCTGTCAAATGCTGCTATACTGTAGGATCAAATCATGCGGTTCTTTAAGTAGCTTATTAAGCCAGTAACAATTGCTGGCTTAAGATGGCTTAAATAACAGCCGGCGTGACTGTAGTATAAGAACATCCAAAAGTTAGTCAGAGTAAGTCTGTGATTCATTGTTTAATAAGCACCAATACGAGTACAACCCCCGGCCTCTGAGAGGCCTTAGCTAACGGGATAAAAGCCTGTGATCATCACCTTATCTCTGAGGCCAAACTCACACAGCGCTCACACTCTGACGTCCATATATCTGTTTCATCCCCTTTCATTTTCTCTTTCTTTCTTTTTCTTTTACAACACTCCCCACCTCCCTTCCGGGGAAACGGTTTGGCCTTTCCGAAGTAAATAGGCATTAATCACTCCTTGAGAAGGAATTGTCACCGGGACGGCCCACGGCGTTTGAAGGGGGCCAAACTGAGGCACGGGGGAGAGGGAGATCGATGCTGGAGGGGAGCGGAGCGTTATGGACCCCTGTGGGACGTGTACAGCACCAGCTGATGGGGTCAGCCTGTCCACCTTGGATAAGTATGTCAAGGACAGAGTGAGGAGGAGGTGGAATTCTCGGGGAAATACATCAATGTGGACCTAAAGTGGGCCACTGGGCTGACAGGAAATGATTTGCTTTCATCCCTCCACGTTTCCTTTTCCCATTTTCTTAGATAATATGAAGTTCACACACATGTGGATCAACTTAAATTAATAAAAGTGTGATGAATATGAATGGAAGGGGGAGAAGTTAACACGTGCAGGTATGTCAAACCTCAATTTAACAAATATTACATCAGGGAAAGAAGATAAATGTCAGATTAAGAAATATGAATGATTTTTCACTTTTAGTCCACAATTCATGAGAAATTTTTGGCAAGTACATTTATAGAATCGCGGTCTCTTTTTTTGTCAATATCATATTAAAATTGTTTCATATTTTGTCAATTAGTGAAAACTTGTCAGGATCACGTGGTCTATGAGCAGAGGATGATAAATATTTGAACAAAATGAGAAATTTTTCAGGATGTTTATTCTGCATTTTCACAATTCATTTACAGGATCTTTCAATTTGTGTATTTTCAACTTTGCTACAGTTCAGGACTACAACGTTTGGGACTAAAGTCCTGACAAAAGTTTGACTGTTTATTTTCAACTCGTGACTCAAGACATTTACTTTTTATGGCAGCTTAGGTCATCAAGTGCCACTCACTATGACGCATTTTACTGTTTCCAGCTGACAGACCACAAAACTAAACACACATATGCGCACACACACACACACACACACACACAGTTAGTTAGTTAGTGTTGCTATAAGCATATTTTTATACAAAATTTCTGGGTTGGGAGCGTTTGTTGCTGTTCTGTGATTTGGACCTTCCTTTTAAAAATAGTGGAATTAAATTGGGGAATCTTTCACTTAAAGTATGATAAAAACAGAAAACTGGGAAATTTTAATTAGGAGACAAATAAATGCTAGATGGAATGTGACAGAAAGGAAAAACTTCTTGAACAAAAATATTTCACCAAGTAATAGGAAAGAAATGGTGAATTTGAAGTTGTAAAGGATAAAGTTGAACTTTTTGCCAATAGTTTTTCATCTACACTACTTTTTTTTTCAGTAAAATGTTTAGGACATGAATTAATAATAAATTCGATTAAACACATTTTTTCCAGTAACCACCAGCTATGCCAGTTACTTCCACAAAGGAAGTTTTTTTATTGGTTTCTGTCTGACAAATTTTTGACCAAACCTTAAAAAAAATGTTTTTTTGGTGAGGATTTGGATTCAGAGGCAGATCGAACAATCAAGAATTTCTTTGTACCATTAGAACTTTCTAATTTTAATTTCTTAATATTTTTGTTATAAGGAATACACCCACGTCAATGAAAAATGCATGCGTGTTGACCCCATGGTCGATCATCAACTGGCACCATTTGGTCCAAATCCAGATCAGGCGGAGTGAAACATCTGTTTGAACAGCGAACATCAGCGCATGATGGATCTGTGATGTTTCACATTATTCTTGTGATATTCATAGCATGTCTTCTAGCTATTAGCCTCTTTTGCTCAGTAGCCATTGTGCCTCATTACAAACGCTGACACTCAGGGAGACAGCAGGGAGACATATGCTCCTCATCTTAAGTGCTGCTTTAAAAGGTATTGATGGTTTAAAAGCAGCGTGTAACTGATCAATGAGGAGACTTTTCTGGCTCTATTTCGTTGCAATGTCAGTTTGGCGGACAACGATCAAGGGAACCGCAGGAAACGCGAACAAATGCACTCAGACGTGTGTCAACGTGTGTTTTGTTGCTCACATATCAGACCAATTCAAAGGACTGCAACTCAGTCCCTCCTGTCCTGATCATGCACGAGTACCGAATTGTAAAAGACTCAGTGTCAAAAAATCATAAAAGTAGGAAGACAGTCGGATAATGTTGGGTTTCAGGAGATTTTTAAAGAGTTTAAGCATTTTAAGCATATGTGTGTCAGCATTTTTTGCAGCCTAGACAGGTTGGATACTCTGTAAATAATGCAACAAATCCACCGGTTTTGGTGTTTATTTGCTTGCGTTAACTGCTGCATATTAATCGTCGTGCATATATCTGTCCGAGTCGTTGTCATTCTGCCTTCTTTATGTCAGGATGCTGCAAAAATCCAAATCCCTGCTAGATGAGAGAAAAAGTGCAACATAATGTTCAGAGGCATTGGAGCTCTCCATTTTTTGAGGAGCTTTCATCTCGTCTGTCTAAAAGTCAGTCACGCCGTCCTTTGTTGGGGTGTGAGTTTCAGCCCTGTTTTGAAGTGACATGACACAGCCAGGGATGTTGGTACATCCAGTGTTAGAATTACGGAGGAGTAAAGGCCTGCGTGGTGATGTATGAGCAGCGTGTCAGGTCTGTCTCTTAACAATGATTTATTAACGCCGGAGGGGGGAGCGGTGCCAGCCCGGGGTAATGCAGTCAGACTGGGAAAGTTACTGTAAACACAGTGTATGACATCTAATGAAGGCTCACGCAGGAATCCATTACACTCCTTCACATTCCGCTCTTATGATATTGTGCGAGAAACTGTCTCATTCTAGTTCAACAAAGGGCCACACGCCATTAAAGTAGTGTGTCACAGTTCGTGACAGGTATACTTTAAAAAAAAAAAAATTAAAAAACGATTTCACAAGAGTCTCAAGTCCCAAATAACAACAACAACAACAACAACAATAATAATAATAATAGGAAGTACAGGCTCGATTCCAGCCTGTGCCCATCTGCAAGTCATAATTAATAAAGCAGAAATGCAAATTAATGGTAATGTTGTTATAACTGTTGTTTAATATGTAATCAGCCCAATGCTAATAAATCTTAATACGCCTTTTTGTCTGATATCGAGTGTTGCGCGGATCCCTCAACCACCTCGCATGGGGGATCTGGGCATCCAAGACTTTTAAAAAATGATTTTGCAACATTAAAAGAAAGGATGTTTCAGTTTTTCTTGAATTTTCTATCATATGCATCCCACAACAGATTAGCAGTTTGAAAAACTACTATTTATTATAAATAATAAACGAATTAAATCCTTGAGCAGCCACTTCTTTCTCTTCAGGAAGCTACATTAGTCAAACAAGACCGATGTTTTCCAGGCTTGTGTGGCCTTGGTGGAGGCCTGTATGCTCCCATCTTTATTTGCACCTTGTGTCAGGAATTTCCTTGAAATCAGGGTCGTTATCTAGAAACAGGAGGAGATAAGATTTTAAAGAATGCGTGTACGCTTGTCCAGGAGGTTGAAGTGCAATTAGCAGACTAGAATATTTCATGAAGATTTCCTGCTGCTCGTGAGGGTGTTTATCCCCATGTGGCCCTCTGGGGGCAGGTTGAAGCCCCCTGCCTTTACATTGGACGTCTGAAAACAAATCTGAAATTATTATTTCAGTTTGAAGGCCTTTACGTTTTCTTGTGGTTTAATCCGTATAAATCATTTCCTTCCTTCGCCCGACTGGCAGATTGCTAGTGATATAACACAGTTTCACCGGATGACAAAATATTTTCCTTTTTTCTAGCAGTTGCTTGTTCTGCAGCTCTCAGTACAAAAGGAAATCCAAGAAAACAAAGACCGTGTTCAGATCTGGGCGATAAAAAATGTTGTGGTAAGAAGAAAGAGAAAAAAACTGCTGTCTTTCATCACGTTTGTTCAGATTCTGATGAAGTCTGGAGGAAAGCAGATCGTATTCTTATGTAACCTTAAACTGGGCTCATCAAAGAGGATCCGATAAGCAGTTGAGACGTTTCCCAGAGTGCATCCTGTGGGGTTCCTGGTGGTAGGCAGCAGTGAGGGGTGGGGTCAGTGTGTCAGACTTCCATCCTGCCCCATTACTCAGCACAGGTCCCATT
>OMNV01000545.1:0-12036 GCA_900303265.1 Brotula barbata
TCCTCTCCTGTGGAACCATCTTCCAATTTCAGTCCGGGAGGCAGACACCCTCTCTACGTTTAAGATTAGGCTTAAGACTTTCCTTGATGATAAATCTTATAGTTAGGGCTGGATCAGGCTCACCCTGAACCAGCCTCTAGTTATGGTGCTATAGGCCTAGACTGCCGGGGGACTTCCCAGGATGCACTGTGCTTCCTCCTTCTCTATCTACACTCAATCATGTCCCATTACTGCATATTACTAACTCGTCTTTGTCCCCGGAGTGTTTGTGCTTTGTCTCCCGTCAGGTCTACATGGAGTTTAAGACGGCTTCCAGTTGGACTCATTTCCAGATGCATCTTTGTTAATGTTATTATTTCAGTTGCTCTCTGTTTCTCTCTTTGTGTCTCCTCCCCACCCCCACTTTCTCTCTCAACCCAACCGGTCAAGGCAGATGGCCGCCCTCCTAGAGCCAGGTTCTGTTCAAGGTTTCTTCCCTTTAAAAGGGGAGTTTTTCCTTGCCGCTGTCGCCAAGTGCTTGCTCATGGGGGAATGTTTGGTCTCTATATATTCAAGAGTTTGTTCTTGAACTGCTTTACCTGTAAAGTGCCATGAGATAACTTTTGTTGTGATTTGGCGCTATATAAATAAAATTGAATTGAATTGAATTGAATTGTATCAAAAAAGAAAAAGAAACGGTGAATGTTTGCTTCACATTCACCCATTCATACACATATTCACACACCGACAGCCGAGGTAGCCATGCAAGGCCCACTTGCTTGTCGGGAGCAATTTGAGATTAGGGTCTTGCTCAGGGACCTGCAACATGGAGGAGTTTTGTAGCCATAGTTAACTGTAAACAAATGCCATAATCTCTGCATCCTTGTGTGGTTTCTTCACTGAAAGATGTATAACCCCTTGTTTCATGAATAAAATGTTTGACTTTACATTGTTGTTTTTTGTGCTGAAGGATTACTGTTGACTTTTTCTTCACCTTTATGTCTTCAGGCCTACGACTGGCACAGTAGCACCACGCTCTCCAATGGCCTCAACCCAACCACCCAGCACAACCAAGAGCACGCCAACAACAGCCAGACCTGCCCCTTCTAAAATGACGTCCGTAACTTCGAAACCTGCTACCCCCAAACAAACCACCCCATCTGGTGGCAAACCTCCAGCCTCACAAACATCAAAAACAACCACTGCTGTTAAGAAAGGTGAGTGGGATCATATTGACATGAGCGAAAAGAGCAAAATAATATTTTTATGCACTACTACTGTTTCAATGTATCACTACATAAAGCACAACTGCTGATTTTTCTTTTGTCTGGTCTTTTTGTACATTTAAACGCCAAATAATTTAATTTTGCAATAACTTTATTTAACCACCGCCCTTTTTTCCCCTCTCTAGATATAACCAAACCATTCACCCAAGCAGCCAAAAAATCTGTAGAGTCCTCCCTCTCCCGTCCTGCCTCAGTAAACAAGTCAGCAAAACCAGACACCCCTAAATCAGCCGCTAAGTCAGAGTCCACCACCAAAAAGCCTGCTCCCTCTAAGGTTGCAGACACAAAGACACCCAACCGCCCCAAAACACAACCATCTAAAACCCCAGCCTCCAAACCCGCTACCAAGACCCCTAGTCCCAAGAAAACGGTGGGCAGCAGCACCCCAACCCCTGTGAAACGGGGCCCTAAAGCTGCAACCGTCCCTGAGCCTGCATCCAAAGGAGCTGAAGAAAAAGAGGTTGGTGCTGCCATAGCTACCGCTGCAGCCTTGTCTTCTACTGCAGCTGTTGTTTCCATGACAGAGGAGCCAGAATGTACAGTCACAGCGGCCAGAGATGCAGTACAGCCAACTCTTCAAGCAGTACAGGAACCAAGTTCCAAGCCCGCTGCTGAAATTCGTAAATCTGGCCAAGAATTAGCACCACAGACTGTACTGGAACAAGTACGAGAACCAGAACCTGAAAGGAAACTAACACCAGAACTTGTACAAGAAGCAGCTTCTGAACCTGTATGTGAAGCAGCTCTTGAACCTGTAAGAGAACCAACACCAGAACATGTGCGAGAATTAAGTCCTGAAGCAGTATTAGAAAAACCTCCAACAACGGAACAAGAACCAGTCCATGAACCTATCTCCATTCTTCAGCTCTCAGCTCAGCTAGATTTAGCTCATCTGGAGGAGACCACCAACAAGTCAGTCCCCTCCCTGGGAACCACTGTCATGTCTCCTCCTTGTTCCCCAGTAGGTAATATTTCTCCTGTCACGGAGCCACAGAACGCCTCAGCTCTAGTGGACACGAATGTCCAGTCTGGTCTCTGGGACAACCACCAGCCCCTGGCTCCCTCTGACAATTCTCCCCATAGAACAGTGGAAGTGATGAGATTTCAACAAGAGCAGGAAGAGGCCCAGAAGCTAAGACAGGAGGAAGAGGTGGAGGAGCAGCAGGAGAACCTTTTATTTATGGCTACCTCCACAGCTACATCTGGAGAAGCCTTTAATATGATGGGTCAGCCTCAGCTGTCGGGTGCCTCACCCATGGATGATTTTCCTTCCGGGGATCTGATCTCCCCTTTGGAAAAAGTGGAGGCAGTGGAAAAGGCAGACGAGGAGATCAATGAAGATGACGACGAGGATGAGGAAGATGAAGAACAGAGGAGACTGGGCCATCAACTTTCATCCATAGTCACCGACATGAGCACTTCTCAACCCTCTGAGGAGTTCCAGATCAGGTCCTCAGCTTTTGGCGGTTCGGCAGGCTGGCACGGTGATGACTTGCTTTCTGGAATGGACTCTGAGGACGTGAGCAGCTGTACCAGCAGTCGGCAGCAGGGAGTCTCTGACCTGAGCAGCACCCAGCACACTGCCATACTGGAAGGCACGCAGAGCTCGGATGCTTTGGTGGACTCCAGCCTTCGTGGCTCTGAGGGAAATCTCATGGGTTCTCCAAATGTGGAAACCTTGGCCAATGAAGAGGAGGAGGATGAGGATGAAGATGACGAGCGGGTGGATGAAATGGATCTGAGTTCAGAGAAGATGGACGAGCACCACAAGGTGTGCCAGCAGCATGGACAAGACGAGGAAGAGGAAGATGACGATGTAGAAATGCAGAGTGAAGGAGTGACGGAGAGCTGTGGGATTGCAGATGAAGACGACTTGAATGAGGAGGAGCGTTTGGACAACCTGAACCAATCTGCTCCTCTGGCAAGCATGCCACCTGTCCCCTCCTGGGGCCAGACCAACCCCTTCTCTGATCCCTGGGCTCAACCAACCTCACTGCTCTCTGTCTTCTCTCATAGCCCAGTTTCAGACCACGGCGCTGCCGACTCTGAAATGCCAAGTCAGTCTCCCGCTCAAGCGTATTTGGACAGCAGCGCTCCATCTCTGGCTCCTCAGTCAGAACGAGTGCCCCAGCTGCACGAGTCAGGCCACGGGGAGATGGGCCCAGAGGATATTGACGTCCTACCTACTGCTCCAGCTGCTATGCCCCAATCCAGTACTCTGTGTGGCACAGCTACGGCCGTTCACAGTAGCAGTGAGACGAGCACACCAGAGGAACTCCAGGATTACGACAGCAGCTCTGGGGTGGAGTCTCGCTCTGACAAACAGCAGACTCCTGTGCCTGCTTCTGTGCAGCCGGACATGGAGCAGGACCTGGGTATTCACCTGGAGAAAGGTGATGGTGAAGAGGAGGAGGCTGAGACACTCCCTGCAGATGAGGTCCTAGGAACGGGACCACCAACTGCTCCTGCGTCCGCCCCTTCTTCCCCTTCCACCTCAGGAGACGAGGCCAGCGACACGGAGGGGGAGATGCAGATCAATGACCCCGATGCGCCTATGATCGCAGATGACACAACGGGCTTTGAAAGCCCTCCTCCCACTTGCAGCCTTCCTGCTCTTGAGGAGGACGAAGAGGTGGTGGACACACATGCTGGCGAGGCAGAAGAGGATGGAGGCGGGGCCACTCCTCAGTCAGCCAACTCTGTGGCATCCTATGGCTTTGACTGCACCACATCCAACTCCAATGCCCACTCCATGGCTGAGAGCTGTGGAAAGAGTCCAGGAATCTTCTCCCTGGAGAATGAGGAGCAGCTCCCAGAAGAGGCCAAGGATCCCTCCCTCATCAAGGAGCTTACGCTGCCGTCAGCAGCTGCCGCTCAGGTCGAGGATTTGCTGGCCAGGCCAGTGGACCTTTTGCCTTTGGGGCACCCAGGCGACATCCAGGCCAGCCTAGATGAACACCACTACTTGCTGGGGAGGAAGATGGCAGCAGACGCCCAGGAGGAAGTTGATCCGCTCCAATCCAGCGACCGTCTTGGGGCTCAGCATCCTGGAGATTCCAGCGAAAGCCAGCCGTCTTACTACTCGACCTTATGCGATAAGACTGATAGTTTTCTGGCAGGTAACGTATAAGTCAATCCTAGTACCCCCCGGAATGCACCTTTTCCCTGCACCCCTCCCCTCTTACCTGTCGTTTATTTTTTTCTCCAGTTGGCTTAGATGGTTTAGAAGAAGAGAAAACACAGGAGAGCAACATTGTAGGATTTTTTTTTAAATGAACGAGTTGATGGAAAAATGATTGTAGCATTTTTTAAAATGAAGCCTCCTTTCATACTGCTCTGATAATGGTTGTGAGTGTATGGCTTAAACTACTCCATGTACAGTAGCTACTACCATTTTCTATTAGAATGTTCTTTTGAAGTAACACTGCATATTCTGTAGCCCTGGACGGGGTCTTGACTGATTGCTCCAATGTGACTGAGCATTTAAATTGAAAAGAAAAACACTGATGGAATGAAATGGACTTGTAGTGTATTTATCCTACTGTTTTTACCGATCAAATGTCAATGATTTTTGTTTGTTTCTTTTGTATTTGCTTTTTTGTTGGTTTGTTTCTGTTTGAACCTGGTCCTTTCTACCCTTTTTATGCACTCCATGTTCTCCAGCACATTAACAGTAGTTCTGTGCTTTTTTTTGGGTTACGTTTTTGGTCTTATTTCAACATATTTAGCTATCAAAATAAAGGCTAGGTATTAATACGGCTTCATGCCTTTACAGATTTATTGAGGTAGGTTGGGAAGTCTTAGATTGCAGTTCATCAAGATTTAAATGTATTTCAAGAGTTTCTCCACTCTGTGCATACAGTAGGTTGTTCATGGCATATTATGTCCAGTTGCGTACAGTATGTGTTAAACATTTGAAGTGGCTGTGCTTGAAACCTCAGTTTGCTGATCATTTGTGCTTTGGAAAGAGACTAACAACTAGCTTATCGTTTGTGAAGATACCCTACATTATCCTACATCTTTCACGCAAGAATCACCCGTGATGAAACGTTTCATATTTGGCGTTGAGTTTACTGTTTCAACGGTATATTGCATGTTTGACTAACAAAAAGACAATGTGTTCTACCTGATGAAGTTGAAGAAACTCTACACTAGACGTGTTCATAAATAAATGGTTCACACTAGGTTTTCTTTCAAGATACCATTAAAACATCATTGCAAGGCATTTTGTTCCCGTTTCTTATTTCCCTGTTGGATTCCGCATGCCTGAAGTTGCTGTCTTGTGTTTGTGTGTTTACATGTCCACAATACAAAGTTACCATGGCATCTCTTGTCCTTCACCGTGTGACCAGGTGTCGCAGCATTCTTCAACGGTGTTGTATGTAAAATGGATCCATCACCAGTTGACCAAAGGATCACATCCTTGGCAGACGGCATTCACTTAACAGAAATTAGGCAGGAAACGTGTACACATCTGTGTGAAACCTCTGGAACGTGCACGTTCTCAGCACGTATACAAACGTACACATAGATGGACTGGAACTGTCTCCCTTTGTTCCAGCCTGTAAATGCACCTGTGGATGAGGAATGTGGAAACTCACAGAAACCAAATGAAAACACTTCCATTAACCTTTTCCTCTGACTTGGCTACGTCTGCACGTGGAGAAACTCCAGACCCATGCACGGAAAGCACACACACACACTCACACACACACACACACACACTCACCTTCTATGTGCTGTATGTAAAATTTATCTTTATAGCTCCATTCCTGGTTGATTCACAGCACATTTGTATTCCCGTTCAATTAAATGAGCCGAACTTGTCTTCTTCTGACTTTCCATATTAAAAAGTGTTGCCAAAATATGGCAAATCTGTTGCCTGTAATAATGCACGGCACAACAACAGATGATGGAAAGACAAATCTAATGCCATGGAATACTTGAACTTAATCCACTGTGGTCTTCTGTGATGTGTTGGTCTCTTTGAGTACCTGTTGTCTGTTCCAGTTGTACCATGTATGAGACTGTGGCCTTGCATGATGACTAATATGAAAACTAAAATCATACCACCTATATTAGTGGAAAAAACTGCACTTCTAATGAAAGAATACAAATACAAAAGCATACAAAAATGAGGAATTAACATTTAAACAAAGGATCCATTAAAACAAAGCACAAAGGTTGTGATGTAGGCGTTCACACAGTAAGACTGTCCAGATGCTCCGGTAGTTCAATGTCTTGTGGAACTCTGGGGTGGCACTGATGTCTAGTTTTGCACCCTTTTTTGTTCACCCTCTTGTGAGAACTCCTGAGCCCTCGTCTTCCCGACTCTTGTTCCACCCATTCTGTTTGATGCATGCATCTCTAACGGATACACCAAGTGATCTTGACTGTCTCACAGCAGACGAGAACATTCTGGAAACAGATGCTGATGATCCCAGGCAGCAAGTAGAATCACGGGAAGACAACCAAAACCAGAACCTCACCACTGAGCCCGTATCCAAGTGCCACTATTTGGCTTTGGTTCCAGGCAACAGGCGGCCGATCGATCCTTCCCTTGCTGCGCATTTTGACAAGAGTTCGCCCCCTCTACGAGTTGCAGAAACCACAAAGGAAAGCGCAGAAATGTGGAGGCAGGAGCGGCAGCGGTCGGAGGAGGAGCAGCTGAGGTTGGAGCAGCAGAAGCAGCTGGAGAAACAGCGCAGAGACCTCCTGCAGCTCCAGCTCCAGCAGCAGCAGCAGGAACGCCGGCACCGCAGGCAGGCGCTGCAGTGGCAACTGGAGTTGGAGCTTCAGCACCGACAGCAGCAGAGACAGATCCAACAACAGCAGCAACAGGCGAGGAGGAGCCCGTCGGCAGTCGGCCTTTCCCCGTCCTCCGGGCTCTGCACCATATACGAAGCCATGGAAACCAGCGAAGACGAAGAAGACGGCAAACCGGGGCAGAACGGGAGCACCGACGAGGAAAAGGAGACGCCGTCCGTGCGGGATCTCCGCAAGCGATCCTGTCCAGTGCCTCCACAGGACCTGGACTGGAACGAGAAGGTGGACATGGTCCAGCAGCTAATCAACCACAGCCTGATGCTGGCTGGAAACGGAGACCGCCACCCTCTGCTGCTCCTCCCTGTAGGATCAGGGGGCACCTTGAGCCCACTGGAGAGCAGCATGTGGCCCAGCCTGCTACCACAGTTCAGCCCCCCTGCTGCCACAGTCACCTCCGTCAGTAGCTACTCCCCAGACAGCCACGGCGGCTCAGCGGCCGGAGACTGGACCGTGGTGGAGGTGGAGACCCAGCACTAAGGACACAAACGCTGCACCCCGTCCACCGGTCCAATCAAATCGTCACTGCCTACCACCATACCAGAAGCTGTACCGGAAGGGGGCGTGGCGACCATAAGAAAAGCAGCGTGTCGTAGACCTGACGTGTGAAGGCATCGGCTCTAGAACGTTCGGGAACGTTCTGGAACCTTCATCAGTCACGCGTGGTGGCACCCCTTCTTTGTAGTCTGCACACGTCTCAAAACCACATTTTTGGACCGAGCGACAACGTGTGTCTCTTTTTTTGTCTGACCTTTTAATTTTTTGTGAGCTCCCGTTGGTGATACAGGTAAGAGTCACTGCTGTTAAGACACACGTACATCCTCAAGTACGGAATTCGTATGTAAAAGTAAATAATCAACAGTTTGTACGTGAATGAACTCGATGTGTGCACGACAGAGAGGGACAAAACTTTTGGGAAGATCTCATGATGTCATGATAATGCTACAATGGATTCTTTCCCGCTTCATTCTCCGGTCTGTCAACGCCCCCGCTACGACCTCACAGTCTTGATGTCAGTGGAGGGGGCGGCGGGGGGCTGAGGAGTAATGGCCGACGCAGGGTAAAAGAGGGTGCAGAATGGGGGAGGGTCTAAGAGGGGTTGTTGTCTTCTCTCTCACATTCCAAAGTTGTAGCCTCACTTCCTGGGTCAGCCAGCATTCAGTCCATCTCCAAGGTTACCGGTGAGGTCATGGCGAGAGAGAGCGAGAGAGAGAGAGAGAGAAAGGAGAACATCTGTGAGGAGGACAGAGAACCGCACAAGAAGGACGTTTCTGAGAGGGGAAAGGATCGACACTCACGTCCAACAATTCTGGGTTTCCTTCAACGGAGCACAACAATATTTGTAGATTTTCTTTAGTCAATACTTGATCATAAATGAATGGATAATTTTGGTGTTATAGATAAAACTTTATTATTATTATCACTGGTCCGATCAGGTTGGAGAACAACATATCAAGACAGACGATAAGCTCTTCAGAAATGTGTGGTGTGGACGTGAGACACCTGTATGGTTTCCCTTTGTCTCCCTTTGTGATGGAGGTGAAGTGAGTCACAGTATAAAATGAAGAAGAACATCGCCACCTATTGGCAGACAGAAGGAAACACGAAAAGGCAGTCTGCTGTTACTGTTCGCTGATCTACAGCACGGACAATCACAAGACAAAGACAGATGTTTTCAGTTTTGATCAGTCATCAACTATTTTTACATTTATGTACGACTGAAACGAGTCATTGTGTAGAACTAATGGGATCTAGAATTATCCGGTTAAATGTTTGTGACTAAATTACAAATGTAGGGAATCTATTCTTTGAGCTAATTTCCGTTAGACTGCATGTTCTCTCACGTTCTGTTCTGTTGCTGTATTTTATATTTTCCCTCCAAATAATAAAAAGGTGAAAATGTCTTTATAGTTTGTGCGCATGTACACGTTCTCTTAACATTTATTTCGCTGTATCTTACATTCTTATATCCACTAGTCATATAGAGTTCCTTTTCAGTGATATCTGTGTGTAATATTGCACTTAATTTCCCTACAGCACATCTGGATAATAATAATAATAATAATAATAATAATAGTAAAAAGTGCTTTGATCATAAATTAGTTCCCCATTTTTTGGTGTTGCAGAGAAGTCTGTGTGTTAATCAATAAGATGTAATAAAATGCGCTGAAATCAGTTTTTGATACTTGTCCTATGGTGTTTTTGTGAAGTATAATTTTCCACAAACACATAGGAGAGATGATTATAGTTGGACGCACGTCTGAACTATCAACTTACGGGACAAGAATATAAAACTAGATTCTGTTTACGTGGTGAGAAATGGACCAAATGATTTCCTCAGGACCGTCAAATCACCGTCCGGAGGTAAAATCACAGGAAAACCTTGTAATACCAATCTAGAGAAGTGGTGTGTTTTTCCAAATTTACCATCAGCCAAAGGTCAAAGGTTATGACCTTTGCGTTCCGCTGGTTGTGGTTGAATTCGACTGAAGGTTTTGGGTGTCTGGATTCTGTACAAATCGGGATCAAACCCGATCAGTGCTGAAGAATCATGGAGATGAATGAGCGCGTGACTGCCTCTGACCGTTTGAAAAAGACGTCAAGGTTATTTGAAGGACTTTCAATTTCATTTCATTTGGTAAAAATGACAATAAAAGTTCATATTCCAACTTTGTGAAGATGAACAGAGTTTGAGAGGTTCATCCATCTGAGGTCTCATCGGAACAGATCTTCATCTTTAATGATAATCACGTGATGTTACCATTACTCATCTTAACATGACGGTGTTACGTATGATCAACGGGTCGGTGAGGATGAGGATGAAGGTCAGCTCTGTGTGTATGACAACCAGGTCAAGATCCCACAACGAACCAACCAAGACAGGAAATCACACTCATGATTTCACAATACAACTTTGTACTGTCGACTCAAATCCATCAAAGACCGATTTCATGGAAAAACTATACTGATGGGCAACAACTACAGATAAAATTCACCATTTATATATATATATATATATATATACAGTATATATACAGTATGTGTGTGTGTGTGTGTGCGTAAAACAAAATCAACCAAATAATTCCTGATTTATTGTAGACGCTGACATTCATCGCTTGCCGCTATTTATCAGCGCTACAAGATTCCCTTTATTAACAAACTTGGTACGTAAAAGAGATAACGTGAATATCTTAAAACCGAACGTCCACGCGTGGCTGCTGTTTGGAGGGAGCGCGCGCAGGCTGTTCTTGACTTTTATTTTGATGATGGTAACCGGAAGTCAAGCCCTTTCAGACCCATGTGACCTCGGCTCCGTCTCTCTCTCTCTCTTTCTCTCTCTCTCAGCATCAAAGACGGGTGTCAGCTTACCGCAGAGTACAGCTTTGTGTGTGTGCGTGTACGCGCGCGCGCGCGCGCGCCTGCGTGTTCCCAGGTGTGTCGGTGTGTGTCCCGTCCTCTGTGACGAGCTGAGTTTGGGTTGGAGTCCCGGCCGGTTTAGGGTTTCGAACAGACTGAGCCAGGACCTAGAGGACCCAGGACAGGATGCGGCTCTCGGTGTTGACGTCCTGCTCCGGGAGGTGACGGTGATGCATCCTATCTTCCTCTCCCCTGCTCTCTCCTCTTCCTCTCCTTCGTGCCACCATGTTTGGCTTTTTGACGCTCCTATTCCACCGCAGGAGGATTTCAAGTTCTGTTCCACGCTGCTGAGGTGAAGGAAAAGAAGAGGAAGAGGAAGAGGAAGAGGAAGATTCACTCAGCCGTGATGGCCAATAACAACGAGCTACAAGTGAGTCTCACAACTTTACTTTTCAAATCCGTGTACATTTATGAAACAATGGTTCTTAAAATGTGCAACACGGACCACTGTTGCTGAACTCTGAGGTCCCTGAAGGTCTCATGGTTCACTTTAAGACCATCTAACGCAACACAACACAACATGCTAGAAAAGGATCATATGAACTTTATACGTTTAGTGCATAACTTTGACGATTACATACTGCACGTATCATATATCATATATCACATATATCATATCACGTATCATATCATATATATATCACATCATATCACATATCATATCATTTAGAATCGAAACGTATCATACTTCATATCATTTCCTATTGTTTCATATATTGTATTTCATTTCATACCATATAATGTTTCATGCTGGTTCACATGTTGTATTTCATTTCCTTTCATGTCATATCATATAATATATATCCTATATCATCTCATATCTTGTAGCATCATCTCGTGCTGCATGCCCGTGTTTCCTTCCATCTTGATGTATAAATTGAATTGTCCTGCTGAAAGTGTCACAGTGTGAAATATTTTGGTTGCTTTTATACATGAAAGAGAAACTTTTCCTTCTTTCCTTCACAAGAGGAAATTGAAGAAAAAAGTGAAAACTGTGTTCAGATGTTTTGAATTCTAGTTGTGTTTATTGTGTTTGTCCCAAATGTGCTGAATGATTTGAAGCTGATTTCAGCTAAAAGTGTGTTCAACTCCTTTGGTTTCAGAGCAGCAATTTAGCAATCTCAGCAAAAAGTATAATCCATGAGGTGAAGGTCTGCTGACTTCTGGAAAAGTTGGATGACGTTTGTAGCTTTCACAGAACATTTTCAACATTTCCTCACGTAACACGTAACACGTAACACGTAACACGTGGAAGAGTTGAATATGTTGAAGATTCTGGCTGGAAGTGTGGAGATGGTGACATTTGATTTGTGTGTGAAATGGTTGAAGGTTGGGACACGTCTCCTCATGGACCCACGTCCCCCAGCGTAACCGGTGTTTAAGTGACGTTCTGTCCTCGTCCGTTTGTCCCTCTGTAAATCAGACTTCCTGTCTGCTAAGGACGCGCTTCCTGTTCTCTACTGATAACCGAACGGGAGCCTACGTTTGGAGGACACGCGCTCATCAATCCTTTATGGCTGTTGGTTTATCA
>OMNV01000546.1:16294-39705 GCA_900303265.1 Brotula barbata
GCAGGCCCTTGAAGATCAGGGCATTAAGGAAGCTGCAAAGCACTCAAGATGGGGGTATCAGTCAGTCAATCACACCAGTAATCACTCACACGCACACCCACACACACACACACATCCATCCATGCAGACACCCCTCAGTTGAATGCACACCTGTCACACAAGCATTCCAAAAACGCACGCAATCAATTATTCACACAAATATGTAAAGAGGCACATACAGTCCCTCAAACATGCTGCCAAGATTCAGGCATAGGAGGCGCATCAAAGCCGACCTCCTCTTCACGCGTTACACGGGGGGTTAGTTATCCTGGGTGTGATGACAGAGGAAATGATTAGGAAACATGTGGAGAGGAAGACGGGTGTCTCCAAAAACACCAGCCCCGCTTGGTGTGCTGCTTGCGCAAGATCTCTTCCTCGCGCTCGCGTTCCTTCTGCGAGCGCAGATAGCGGTCCTCCTCTTTCAGGAACCACACAGGAGGCCAACGCTGCTTCTCGAAGTGCCTCTGGTTTTCTACGACGAAGGAGAAAAAGACATTTACGTCAAAGAGACAACAGTACGATCAAATGTCAGAAAGACATTGAGTCATTTCAAATGATTCGTTTACTCAGAAATACACAGAAGAATAATTAAAGACAATTAAACAGGGGAATGGAGTGGTGGTGATGTCATAAAAACAACGGTGACACAAGGAAACGAGCAGTGTGTAACTGTGGCAGCGGTGGAGTGATACAGGAAGTGGAAACCCTTTGGCACGTCCAAACTTATGACATCATTGTGTTGATTTTTCTAGCAGCCATAGTGCTCCGCTTTGTTCACACTATTGCCTGCTACTTCAAAAAAAATCTCTTAATGTGCCATTAAATGCTTGCAGTGAACAAGTCGCACAATAATGCACCCCGGTGTGGCTTATTATTGTACTTGGCCCACAAATGGGTCAAACAGGAAAACACAGCATCAAGGTTTTCTGGGTGTGAGGGAGGCAGATATCAGGGCCAAAAAAAAGAAAAAGAGCCTGTACCTGGAGACATGGCTTTCATGTCTTTGGGAAACTTGCGGCAGATGCTGTTATAATTAGTGCAGATGTGGTGGAGACACCAAGCTGATAGTTGCTTGGCATTGTGGAACTGCAAAATGTAAAATGAAGGGAAGGGGGGGGGACAAACGAGAAATGAGTATTTAAAGTATTACAGCTGTGAGATAGAGGTAAATGATCTTAAACAGATTAAGATCAACTTTTATCAAATGTATCAATGGTAATTACAGTATTATTCTTCATGGTGTGTATCGTCTATTTCACATTTATATGTATTCAAAAAATACAACAACTATTGATTAGTTACTGTAAATCATTTAAGGTTAATTGTTATTTTAAGGACAGTAATTTGTAAACCTGTGCCAGCTCCAGGTAAGCCAACACCTGTCCATCAATGTCCATCCCTTTCACTGCCAACTGGAGAAGTTCGTCCACGGCGTGCTGTTCTGAAGACGCACATGATCATGTCAGTATTTACAGTAGACACATCAGTGACATAGTCCCACATTATCATCATTTATGAACACAACCGGGCAGCTCATACAGTCGTGGACACTTTTTCTACTACACGGTACGAGACACGACGGACTTAAAGAGACCTCACCTGTGAGGCCAACAAGGCGTGGTAAACAAAGGCGATTGGCTAGGACGATCAGTTCCATGGGCTCCAGACCAGGACAGGGGGTCAGCAGGCCACAGTACAGGAACTCCAGCACCCCGCGCATACAAGCAGTACTGGTGTTGGGAATGGAAACCTGGAAAGGGGACAGGGACCAAATCTAAGGATGAACCTTCTTCTAGAGGAGATCACACCAAGTCTTACGGTCAACAAACATATGGTTTCCATGGTTGTGACATATAAAGACAGGAATACCAATGCAAGCGAGCAATGTTGTGTGTTTTTGAAGGTAAAGGGCAGAAAGCGTCCTGTTCTCGTCACATCGCCTTTGATCCCGGCTAAGATGAAAGCCCTGTCTGGACGCTACTGATGAGAGCAATGTGGCCAACGAACGCCGACGACCTCAAAGACCACACAGGACAACGCGCCTACCATGGGCACAGTCAGACACCAGTTCAGCACTCGGGTATTTCACAGAGAAATACAGAGACATTTTTACAAACGGGACAGTGGGACAGTCGACATCAGTTCGTTACGTAACCTTTTCGATAGTGCAGCATAGTGGATTCTGCTGCTAATGAACATAAGTGCAATGACTTCAATGCTGTAATGGACTGCTGCAATATAAGCACAAAATATAAATTGAAAATATTTATTGATTATTTATGTAACCTGGATGTTTTTCTTATTTTTATAGGCCTTGTAAGCTGCTAACGGGAAAGCTGCCCAACTAAATTTGGCTTTAATTTATATGCAATGACAATAAAGTTTATCTTGTCTTGTCTCATCTCATCTTATCAAATGAACACAATGACTGGGCTGCACCACACTAAGCCAATTTTACTCAATTTCCCTTTGGCCGGTTGCACAAACGATTATAAAATTGTTTCACGGAGCCAAATCAGACTAATTCAATAATTCAGAGGCTGGTTACAGGATAAATCCAGGAAGATAAGACGGGAAATGACAGCGATGACGATGATGCGATGACCTGACCCCTCCAGGGCCCCTCTGTGAGGACCCACTGAGGTGCTCTTCAACCTCCACTCACAGAAGCAATTAGGAGAATGTCAGCTTGACGCAACCTCTCGTTACGGCTGAAAGTCACCACACAGAGACAAGGGTGGTCTTTAGAGCTCCAAACCCCAGCTGGGCTCAGGAAGCATTAATGAGTGGATGCAGTCACACTGTCGGGACATTTATGATTACGTCCAAGCAAAGTGACAACTGTGCTGAAAGGCCCTCATTTGGTGTCCCAGGATGCTCGAGCAGAGGGCAATTACAAGGTTTGTGTAAGCTTAGTTTGATTTCTTTAAACAGTTACCAGCTTAGGCTTTAAACACTCAGATAGGCACGAGCCTGTTAAGGGAAGATTCTTAGTTTATGTATCCGACGCTATAAAAATAAACAGGATGATAAAGTTAACAGGCACAATCTAATTATAAAAAGGCACATGGACAACACCAAAATAAGACTCCCAGAATAAAAGACAGGGAGAGGGACTTATCTCATTTTCTTGCCCTATCGTTGAGACTTACTTTCCAAGATTAGAAGAAATCTTATCTACTGGAGATAAGAATTTCTCTTGGCTGAAGCCGTGTTCTCTTTTATGGCGAATGAGGGAGAAAAAAAGTGTCCATGCGTATAGTGGTTTCTCGCACAGAGGAGTCAAAACCACAAGCAACAACAACAGCAAGAACATAATCCAGTGGTGTGCTATGGCAGACACCATGGCTGACAGTGGTTAGAGTGACAAGCTCTTAACACAGAGGTCAAACCTCAAAACATTTGACCGTGGTCATATTGTGGTCTACGACACAAAAGTTACAGGTATGTTTTAATTACCACTTGTTGCCCGTCAGAATCCATTTCTTCTACGAAATCTTGCTTTTTTTATGTTTCACATCGAAGTCATTTTCAGATTAGATTAGTCACTTTGAAGCACATATTAGTTTTGTTTGTGCTTTTCCGCTCTAAAGCAATGATTTCCTCTCCATCTTTTAAACTAGAATAGCCAAGATATCACACAACAGCATGAAGGCTGAAATGTGTGAGCCTAAAAATACAGAGAAGGAAGTGTGACGGAAATGTGAAAATAGAACAGCACCTGCTGATCACAAGCCAATCTCACAGCGTGAGAGTGTCGCATATTCTTTACTTTAGCGCAGAATGTATTTATGGAAGACAAAAAGGAGCAGATTTTGCATTTTGATAAGCACTAAACATTTATTGGATAGTCGTATCGTTTCCCCATTATTATATGTCTTGTTTAGGTTTGTGGCTTAGTCAAAGAGACACCCTTTAGTTGATAAAATACATTTGTTATCTGTTACTCCTGAGATTGCTCAGCTCAGCATTTGCTGCTTTGAAGTTTGGTGGAGTTAAGTTTTAAATGCATCTTCAGAATAGGAACTTCCTGGATCATTTCAAGTTAAAATTCTCTTCTTCTTGTGTGAAAGTGCAAAAACTATCTCCTGATATTGCCTCTGAATACGCGTTTATCCAAGAAAACCGTGTCAGATTGACAGGGTGATTTCTGGAGGATCAACAGTTTTCGTTTAGTTTTCGGTTCTACTTTAAAATCCAAGAGGGACGTACGGTAACTGTAGCCGAGTGAGTAAACCACAAACTATCACTGCCCAGATGCAAATGAAAACATGCTCATAAACATAACGGCTGACAGCCTCACAAGCCCTTTGTATGGCTTGTCTTTGAGGTTTTGTCTTAGCAGCACCTGCTTTCCATGCCGTGCCAGCACCACGCCATAAACAATGCCACAACAACAACAAACACGAAGCATTTTGGGTAACCATAGCCACTGGCAGCCCACCAGCAGCAATCACTGTGCCACCTTAGTGATGCTGACGTCTTGTTTTTACCACCATACACAAAAGCTGTGATGGTGTTTTTCATACCCACTCACATGGTGTGTTGTGGCCTCTAAAATAAATGTTCTTCCGGCCTCTCTCCTATAATTTTCTTCACTATGCCTTAACAGAATACAAAATGTTTTATCACGCCTCGTTCCTCGGTGTCCATTTGAGACAGCAGCTTATTTCCAATGGGTACTTCCGTTCCCTCGGAGGGCCTGAATTCCCGTAACCTAACGCCGCTGAGCTTGAAAGTAACATTAACCCTGGGGATCTGCTTTTCCAACACTCGACTTCAAGACAGGCTCAGACAGGAACTTCCTCGTCGGTTAGGTCAGATCTGATGCACAGGCCTGCCCGAGGAGAAGCATTGGAGAACCAGAACTTGAGCCTTAGGGGAGAATGCAGCTCTTGGAAAATGCTGACCTGAACAAAGGGACTCCCCTGGGCTAATGTAAACTTGTTTGACAAGTTAGAAGAAGGACAAAGGGAGACCTCATCACCCAGAGAGATGTAGCTGCTGACATCCAACAAGAATCGAGGCTCTTTACGTCAGCATTTTGACCTTGTAATACAAAGTTGTAGTACAAAGCACGATATCATCAGATACCTTGTGACAAGGGACAGGAAATAACACTGCCCCGGCAACAGGAGATCAATGATAAGGTTGAATGTTACAAAATGAATGACAGTAAAATACCTGCTGGTGTTTTTCCAAAGTCATCTAGAAAATGCCTCTCCAAGGTAATAACCCTCATTTAGCATGACCCATTTTACTGATTGTCTCAGATGATGTTACTGGTGCTGTTGGGATACTGAAGTACATTAGTTTAGCTCTTCAGGCTGACCAAGGTTTGTTACCCAACTTGGTTAAAGCTATGACTCAACATGTACTCGCTATAAATAAGCTTTCCTACACACCTCTTCGATGTAGCTCTCCATGAATGAGCCACGGAACATGGCGGCCATCCAGTCACAGCTGGAGATGAGCAGGGGCTTATGGGCCGGCACGCAGCCATCGTCCAGTCGGAACACCACATCTAAAACCGGGGTGGGAAAAGAAACTTCATCTCGTGGAGTACCACAGAAGCCCAAGCTACAAAGGGGGAAAGACAGACAAGGCAGACATCCAGACACACACATACAGGCAGACAGAAGGTCAGACAGGGACAGACACAGGTAGACAGACAGAGAGATAAATTGACAGAAGGACAGAGCAGCTTTTGACACAGAGTAAGGGAGGGAGACTTGTGGGCACTATAAATATTGGATGCGGAGTAGTAGGCTGCGACATGGCAGGGTAAGAGGACCACAGCAACGTGTTCGCTGTTATACCGCTACTGCATTTTGCAAGCGAAGGATTTACAGCTCAAGATTGACTTGTGTCTGTAATACAATACAGATTCATTCACGCTCTTTTTTTCCCCCCAATTGAATCATTTATCTGAATATTTTCATTCGTGACAGATTCCCATGGTTAACGTGAAGAGGTATAGAAAATGATTAAATGGGAGGGTTTAAACGGAGAAGGCTGTGAGAACATGCAAATACAAGAGTTTGGGGGGAAGGGGGGTGGGGTACAAAGTGACATAACAAAAGACACAGGAAACACGCCAGTTGACCACAAAGACAGCCAGCAAGTACTATGATGACATTAAACGGACAGCAGAATACACAACAATCACACAATATCGTATATTTTCTGGCAAATATACAACGGCAAATAGACAATATGATCAAATGCACACCGAGTGTGGAATAATCTCTATTTTCTCACCCTATAAAACTTCATCAAACACACAACTTCCTTACACCCACTCAAGCCACAACTACAAGCAGCTGTGTATATGTGACAGACATTTAGAGTACGTGACACCGGTTGTCACTGTGTTTTACCAGCAAAGGTCCCTTTAATGAGACACTCTTTGATTCGGTTGGCTCTGCGGACGTGGAAAGCCTTGGTGATCTCCTGGTTCATGAAGCTCTCTCTATTCAGAACATTGGCTACCATCATCCGCAGGTCAAACACCTCGAGCAGCTCCGCGATGGTGGCCACCTGCATCAGGTCCCCTCGGCCCTCGTCCAGATTACCTGTGTACAGGTACTCCAGCACCGCCTGGAACCACAGCAAATCACAGTTATGTCTTAGTTAGAGCTGTCGAATGAAAACAGTTCTGCATTTGTGTCATTTATTGAGTTCCTCACCTTAAATGGTTCTTCCTGGATCAGCGCGTCCATGGCCACCACAGTCATGAGTCGTGGCCTCCCAGTCACGGGGTCATCAACGTGCTCAAGACACACACTTAAAAAACCCCTTCCCCAACTAGAAAGTGCTCTACCAGTCCCCAGTGCTCCCAGGGAGTAGTGGGCCCGGGAAGGCAGAGCGTTGTCACTCTGGGAAGTCCTCAGGGAGCCCTGCTGGAGGAGCTGGGGTCGAATCAGGCCCCGCCCTCCTCCGTCCGCCCCATCTTTGTCAATGTCCAGGCTCTTAGTGCGCCCGGCTTGCTCTTTGGCGCCTCTCCTGCTCTGCTCGTCTTGCTCGCCGTTCTCCACGTGCTCGTTGCTGTCCTGTTCCTGGCTTTGAGGCACCACATACGATCCACCGAGATCAAGAGTGAAGAGGTCGTAGAACTTGGAGCAGGAAGTGGCCAGGTAGACTCTGTGTGCGAAGACACGAGTGGTGCCACCCTGCAGGAGGAAAAGGACATCCGCACACAGTGGCTGACAAAAGAGGGAGTCCGGCCCCTCGCCATCGGTTGGAGGGGGGTCCGGAATGCCCACTATGGGGCGTGGGGGGCGAGGAGGGAGGAAAGGTGCCTGGAGAAGCGGCCTCTGCACCTTTTTCAGGTGGGACTTCCAGAACTGCAGATGACGACGGGAAATGAGGGCGGCTCGGATGGCATTGTCAAAAACATCTTTAACTCCAAACTGGGCTACAATGCTGGTCTCGTAGTACGGAATTCCGAGTTCCTTCGCCACCTCGTGGCCTCTCTCTGGGGGGAGAATATCGGTGGGTTTGATTGGTCTGTCGGTCAAGAAAAAAACATACAGAGATAAACCAGCAGTCTCAAAGAGGAGTTTAGGCTGACAATAATATACTAGTTATCACTTGGACCAGGTCAGTACGGAGTCAGTACTGGTTATGAGCAGACTGACTGAAACCAAACCAAAACCCTGACCTAACAGACCTCAGTCCATTATTCTATCCGACCGTAGCTATCGCTGAAAGACCTAGATGGGCTCTCACTTGGCTAGCGGGCGCCTTGCACGGTTAACTGCATCCAGGTCGGCATAGCGCAGATCCAGCTGGCAGCCAACGAGGATAATGGGAGTCCGAGGACAGAAGTGCTTGATCTCCGGGAACCACATGGTGCGGACGTGGCGCAGGGAGTTGGGATTAGCCAGAGAGAAACACAGCACCACGACATCAGACCTACGAGGAAGTGGGAAGAGAGAGAAAAGAGTAAATTCAGGGAGGGAGGAGGACAAAGGAGGACCATATTGAGGGTGGGGGGGAGATGAAGACCACGATAAGCGAAGGATGTGACAAGTTAAAGTCGGTACTGATTAACTTTGTGTTCAAACATGCTATGCACATCGCACATGGTTTTCCAAATGCTGCAAGGCATAATGGGAGCAGACAGTGCTGCTGAGTGAGAGGGGGGGTCACAAGGTTGGTATGTACAGTATTTATGTAACGGCGTGTGTGTGTGTGTGTGTGTGTGCGTGTGTGTGTATGTTTACATGTGTAGAGCGGGGGTAACTCCGTGTGCATGGGTCTGTGGGCCTCTGGGCTGGCGATCAGTGTATTACAACTCTGCGTCTCTCTACATAAATCTCACTAAGCCCCTCAAGGCTACATGGGTCACAACGAGAAGGCTAAGAATAGATCAGGATACACACATACACACACACAAATATTAATTTCTATGCCTGTTTGAACAAGCAGATATCATCACGTATTGCTGTTCTGTAGCGCTGGTTTCAGAGAGGTCTATGTCTGCGTTTGTGTTGTGTGTATCTCTCTCTCTATCTGTTTCTAGGTAATGTTTGATAGAGCCCCATGTCACAGATTATTTAATACCAGGACAATGCTCGCGGGACAATAATCCAGTACTCCTACGCGATCTTCTCCTTAACAAGAGGGCTTTTAAACCCGGCAGCTGTGCTTTACAGCGGTCGGCATAGGTTGCATTAGCATGAGTTACGCAACCGGTGGATGGGATGCAGAGCTCTGTACGTGTACGTGCCTCTGGGTTCGACTGCCTCCGACAAAGTAGATCACTAACAATGACGTAAATTAAAGACAAATGACAGAAATCTGAGGCCAGAGGATATGAGGTGCCGAAACGGATCTTCAGATACACAGCTTGCCAACTGTATCACACACTACTTAAAGACTTCTCATATTTCCCACTGGCAGAACACATCTGCCAGTAATGACAACGGTGTCATATTAACTAACTGTCTTAAGGTCAAATAAATCAGGTACCGCGTCTTGTGTTTCACTAATATAAATGATGATATCATATTACGTATAGTTTAACAGTTTAATTATTTGTAACGTTGTAGTTTTTTCTGTTTATATGAAAGTTCTATAGTCCGTCTACTGATGTAATCTTGTAAACGGTCCAACTTCCTGCGATATAAGACACACTAAGCCACTGAGCTATTACATCACAGCACAAGCACACACACAAGAATGCTCATTAGCACTTTGTCAAAGGATCATTACCACGGCTTAGTGAGTTTCATTTGCCTTTGCTCTCGTGGTTAAAGAAAATGCTTTGTCACAAGGCATTAAGCTGTTAATGCCTCCGTTCTGACAAATCTACCTACAGGTTTAAACAACATTAATTCACCACGGTTAGCGTAAAGATGTTACGCTTCAGATTGAGGACATGAGTACTTTACTGGGAGTAGTTTTTCAGCTCAATCCAAATGGGACACAGCTAATAAACAATGCCAGTCGTAAACCACTTCACTAAAGTGGGTACATGGAGGTTTACTCCAATGTGATCATTAGGATCTAATCATGCTCGTCTTTTATAGTGAAGAGGTATTCTTGGATACCTACACCTGCTGTCTACCCAGATGGCCTGTGCAGTGGTTTCATGCAAACTCTGTTTTGTTGACAGGGTCATGACCTGACCACAGTAAAAGAGGCAACACAAAGCACATGAAGTCATGCAGACGGCGCACAGTAAATGAGAGGTTACTTGATGAAAGCACAGACTCGAGGTTGGGTCTGTCTCATTTTTCTCCTTGGCCAACTCATTATCAACTGGTCCACTTTTACAGCTGGCTCTTAATGTGACAACAGAAGTGACAGTCATATCGGAATTTAGGACTTTGACAAGGCAGTCGTCATGGTTTTCTTGGAAGGGACAGGACTTGATAAAAATAAACCCAAACATTTGAAAAGGAACACAAAACATATGTGTTAAATTGATATGTTTACCTCATTTTTGCCAAAATGCGAAGGAGAACCTTATAAAACTGAGGTAAACATGAGCTATGTCTGGAGAGACATTTCTGTTATTGTTCAATTTCAGAAAGAAATCTGTTTGCACTTTTACAGAATATTGGCTACATTATAAATATAATGTCAACAGGCCGACAGCTGTGTGAAGAGCAAACACTCTGACCTGTAATGGTGTGTTTTGTGCTCCACTGTATTCTCTGCCAATAATTTACCACTGAGCTCAAAGCAGCGCCTGGTTTAATGATGTTTCATATGTCTGTGTATGTTTATATGTGTGTGTGTTCTCCATCCAAACTACAAAGTTCATCTGTGACAAGTTATGTAAGAATAGACCAGATATACACAGATGCACAAACACACACACTCATGCATGAACACAACGCTGTGTCAGTTAAAAGACACCATGCATACAGTGTGTGTTCTGCAATCACATATCCTGGCATGGTGCTGCTCATCAGTGAATAATTAATTCTAGCACAACAGTATTACAAATCTCATACTGTGCCATTTAAAATGATTACCAGAACAAAATTCTGTTCAATCACAACATATTAAACTGTGTCTGAACCAAACAAGAGTTGTTGTATCTGAGATTATGCTGAATATCTACAGGCTACCTGTAAATAAATTATGATTATTGCTATTATTAAGATTTCTTTTCATAGTGGAAATCTACTGTGGACATTAACGTGGGGCTGATTCAGGTTAAATTCGGACAGAGATTGTTTGGCAATAAAGATCCACAAGCGTGTGACCCTGTGAAGATTGTGTTTTTGAGTTTTGATATCAACAAATGAAAGGAACATTCTAGAGGAAGTTCATGTTGTGGTGTGGGTATGAAATGGAGGTGGGGCGATGGGGTGAGGAAGAGGTCTCTGAGTGCGTCTGAGGAGATGAATAGATGCTTCTGATAAATTAGCGGATGACGAAAGCAGAAATGGGAGGGGGAGGAGGTATTGATGCACGGAGCTGCAGACTCCGAGGAGGCAGGCAGGCAGGCACGCACGCACGCAGGCAGGCCGAAAAAGATGAGCTGGCACTGTGTCATTATCAGCTGACTGCAGACTTACTGAGCACACAGGACATGCAGACGGGCAGGCACACATGACACAACACACAACAGAGAGAAGACGTACTGTGCAAAGGGATGGCCAAAAGCACATCAGCACAAAGGGGAGGAGCTTTGAGTACATGTAAACACACAGTTTGCCACACAGACTAACACACAAAACTGACAAAAAAAGTGACGGGATGACCTGTTACACAAAGTGCATCCACCCACCCTGGTGGAACTGACAGCATGCTCAGTATGTGTGTGTGTGTGTGTTTGTGTACTTGCGACTGCGTGGATGTGTGTGTGTAAATCCTGCAGCCTAGTTATGATTTAGGAGTATATTAAAGGATCGATAAAAGACTGGACAAAATGAAGAAGAGAGAGATTCATAACCACCATTAATCATCAGGGGAAAAAAAATGTTATTGATAATCAAATGAGTGTTTGATATGCACATTAAGCGCAAATCAAATATGTTTACTCTTCCGGTTTAGGTTTGGTGACTGTTACTTTGCAAATAAAGCAGCTTTAATAGAGGGATGACGAGTAAGAGGATAGAACGATGATCCAATCATGTCTGGTGGATAAAGCATGTAACAGTCTCAGGGCAGAGCTCCACTAGCAGCTAGATTAGATTTTTAAAAATACTTTGGGGGTTTTGTGTGTGTGTGTGTGTTTGTGTGTGCGAGTGTCAGATTTGCACCAAATTACAATCTCCCAAACCGGCCAACAAACAATGAATGTTTTTGCACCAGGAAACTGTGTCAATGGCAATTCTACAGTCCAGACAATGTAATCTGTTTGCGACACCAAATTAACTGATTTATGGAGTTATTTGCTCCAAAAAGTGGGACACGTGTGCGCAAAACTGCATCTGTGTGAGTGCGTGTGTGTGTGTTTCTTTACCTGCCATAAGCAAATCGTCTGTCTTTGTGATGATCCCCAAACGTGTCCCATAGCCTCAGGGACACGCTGACCTCATCCACTACATCCCGAGATCTCTCTAACACCTGCAACACAAACACGACGATCGTTTTTCATGATGTTTGTGTTTTTATGGAAATAAAAAAGAGGAAATGTCCAATCCCGGTGTAAAATGTCAAACAGCACAGTTACTCTTGTAAAATGAACACGACTTGTTTTCACTTGTGAAAGGAGATATGAGGTTTACACAGTTTTCACCTATTCAACAATGCACAATTAGCAGAATTAGTACAATGTGCGTGCCCACCTCCTGGCATACACGGTACTGGTCGATGGCCCAGACGGTTGGCACGTGGGTGGCAAGCAGCTGATACTGTGTGAGGGTGGCATTGCAGGCCCGGGCACAGATTAGCCTAGTCTTGCCTACTGCATTATCCCCTACCACCACACACTTAATGGTTTCCACATTGGGCCGCTCATAGTCTGTGTCTATATCCATGGAGAGGGCCCTGGAGAGCAGAAGACAGGGGAAAACAGATTCATTTAGTATTCATGACACACTCAAATCACACTGATAAGGAATGACAACGCATTTCAACAAACGGAGGCTTCGACTGGTAATTCTCGCCCAGCCCAGCCTAGGGGAAGCTTTTTCACTGCTCTAAGCCCCCGTAGCTGTACTGACCAATGTACCCAGGCTCCTGCCAAACTCCTCTACAGAACACATGGTTCGCAGGCAGAGGAATACTGGGACCGCAGAGCTATTTCTGTAACAGCACACAGAGAGAGAAAGCGAGCGAGAGAGATCCCTTGAGATTACCGTTTCTCGATCTTCACGTCTGTCCTTCCCTTATCTGTTCCCCTTCCGACGCCAAGCTAACGACTTCCCGTCAAAGGAGACAGAACACAGAGTGATGGAGCATCTACCTCACCGCTGTAAAAGAACAACTTTATAACTTTTTTGGTCATTTTGTGGGCCAAGCAGAGTATTGCATCATATTTGAGGGTCAAACATACTCAATATATAAGGTTTTACATAACAGGACAGGGTTGAGGGTGAATGTTTGACAATAAATCAACTCTTCTTTTAAAAGTACACACATGTGCTAAAAGGTTTAGGAACATCCCCTTTCTGTAAACTGCTTAGAAACATTTCAAACATGTCAAATTACATATTAAGACCAGTTTTCAGACATTCCTGAAAGGATTCTTTGAACCCTCTCTATTGCAGGTGTGCACACACACACACACACACTCACTCAGGGCACTTTTGTCAAGTTGATACCGATACTGCATAGCAGTTGTTACGTTAATCAGGCTATCAGTCCTTCCAACTTGTCCTCAAGACTCCCCAAAAATAGAGCCTATAAAACATTCATAAAGGCCTTCGCTTGTTATTCCATTAACACGGATGCCGGAGCAACACGTCAGCGTGGCGGTGACAGGCAGCAGCAGCTAAAAATGGCATCTATTCTTCAGACACCTGATCTGTGCGTGCACCCTGCTGTTCAGCCGTGACCCGCTCCCCTTATCCCCGCACGCATCCGAACTCTGACTAACAGCACCATCGCAATATGGGTACAAAACGCATCCTCCCCAAAGCCCTAAGGGGTTGAAAAACCAACAAAAATCACATTCATACCGCCTGATTTCCTGTCAGAAGTGATTCCAATTAGGCCAATTAGTCTACAGGAAGAAGAGCAGCACAGCCGGGCGACCGCTGACGAAAAGCACCTGTCAGACTCCGTTTCCTGAATGATCCATATGTAGCTGATAAAGCTCTGCCTGTCTAAACACCCTTTTCCCTTGCTACCTGTCTGGTCGTAACACCTTCACAGTCACGTACACCAGATAGGAGACAGAGATAGAGGAAGCAGTCAAAACCTCACACTTATCTAACACCCTTCAGTCTAATGGCCGTCGGAGCTGCCAAAGCAGTCATCCTCTTAGTGCTATATTGGGATGAAAGATATGTAGTAAATGACATAGGAGCGACACAAATTCAGCGATAAAGACAGTGACGAGCTGAGGGTGGTGATGAGAGGATGCATAGCGCGGTTCGTAGCAGGTATTTTTAGTGGAACAGTTGATACAGTAAATATGGGGGGACTTCAAAAAGACTACGAGTCTCTGAAACAAAGAGAAGGACTGTCAGCCCGGCGTTGGCACCAGTGAGTCATATCATGGTGATCAAAGGGGCAGGAACGGTAACAAGTGAGGCTGCTCGGGGGAACAAATGACTTTTTTTTTTTTTTTTGCCGTCAGGTGTGCCATTCTGGGAGGAAGAGCAAACGAAAATGTATACAGTGTAAGGGGTCATAATGCCTGCTGTGTGTGTGTGTGTGTGTGTGTGTGTGTTGTAATGAGCTTAGGGCCACTCTGTGAGGCAGGGAGTGATGTGAGCGGTGATGTAACGTTTGGTGGTGGGGCTGCGGACACTTTCTCAGGGGGATCAAGAGCACCAGGCTCCCAGATATCATCCTCCATCTGTGGCTCTGCATTAGGCTCCGAGTCAGAGTCCGGTCATGTGGCGCTCAATGCTAAAACACACACACACACACACACGTGACACAAATGTGTATGTACCCATCTCTGCGCTGCATGCATTGGAGCGTTACTGTATGAACACACACACACAAGTCATTTGCAAAGCTTGACTGAAAGAGTGCCAGGAGACAGATATGTGAGAGGAGAGCAGAGGAGATCAGAGGAGCAGAAAGAGAGGCGGTGGAGATCTGGTTTCATTAACAGCCAGTGAGTGAACCGAAATGTACAAAGATGTCTAGACATCATCTCCCAGCCAGTGTCATCTTTCCAGCAGAGCAGCAGTGGGAGCTTCAAGGACAAAGAAGTGAAAGAATGCGACAACAGCCTGGGCTTATTCCTGTGTGAGAAATAGCGATTCTTTCCCATGAGTGTGTGTGTGTGTGTGTGTGTTGTATTCGTGACACTTGTAGTGACATATTGATGGGCGTAGGCAAGACCACAGTGATAGGAACACTGTGACAGGAGCTCAAACACCCACTCAACACACAAACGTCGACCTTCTGCTTTACTCTAGGCTGTCACGGATTGAGTCAGGGAAAGTGTGAGTGTGTGTGTGTGTGTGTGTGTGTGTGTGTCTGTGCGTGAGTGTGTGTGTGTGCTTGGTGCAGGAGGTCCACGCAGACAAAGAAGCTCATGCATAATTTGAACCGCGTGTCTCAGTGTGGCTTTGCTCGGGCCAGAGGGGGTTTTAAGGAGTGGAAGGCTTATCGCTTTCTTTCTTTTCCGCTCTCATTCATTCCACATTTCCACATTTGTTTTTTGTGGGTTTTTTTACACACACCCATCGCTTCCTATCTAAATCCTTTCATTTAGCCTGTCTCCGTCTGTCTGGTTTGTTCACAGCTGTGCCCGATCATCCGTGGCATCTGACCCGCCAACTCTCTCCCTCTCCTCTACTTTCCGTCTTTGTTTTTTTGTCGTTTGCTCCGACACCCAATTCCCCCTTCCTGCTGCGTATTTTCTCTCTTCAGTAACTTCTCTATCCATCACCCGTCCTCAATCACTCATCAAGGAACAAAACAGGCAAATTACTGGCATGATGGAGCACGCACGGTCCACATTTGCTGTGACGTAACGACTTCTGCGACCCACTGGCAGCATCCGCTCGTCCCAAATTCCCCCTTAGCACCTGTCCCCCTCTTTTAGCCTCTTCCTTGGGGCTCAATGACACAAATGCTGTGACACTGCTGTCAGACTATCTGCTCACATCGCACGTAATATTTCTACATTGGTGCCCGCTTTGTACATGGGCGAGCACTCGCTCCTGCTCCGGGTTCACACCATCATAGGGTCGACTGCACAGTCAAAGAGTTCGTGCGTAATTGTTGGAAGAATTTGTTGAGGACATGGGAAGCCATGTATGTAACTGCTTACTCTCTGGCCAGAAGGGTGCTCACATCACAAAATGTTGACCCACTTAGGCAATTATTTATGCTTTCAGGTGTACAGTACACTGTGCGCAAGAGAGTGTGTGTGTGTGTAAGTGTGTGTGTGTGTTTGTGTGTATGTGTACATGTGTGTGGTGTGTATGACATGGATTGCCACGGGCGCAGCTGGCACAGACTGGTTACATAATCTGGTCTGTAGCCTTTGCTCGGATCCAAGTATGGCTGATAACAGACCTCACACACACACACACACACACACACACACACACACAGACACACACACACACACACAGGCAAAGATCCACACACATGCATAAGCAGGCTGGTTGTGTTTATGAGTTTTTGATGGTATCTGTGTAAATGGATGAAGATGGCACAGAGCGGAGTCTCTCTGCGAGTCGTGTCTTCGTTGGCAGCAGGTCAGGGTCTCTGAGAGAGCCTGTCTCTTGTCTCCTGTCTGGAGTTATTATGCTACGTATACACAGACCGACTTCTCGTGATGCCCTCATTTCCTTCATCCCTCCCCATCGCTCTTCCTCTTTTCCTGTCCATATTTTCCTCCCACTCTCCCTCCCTCTCTCTTTGCTGTCTTAATGTGCTTTTTTTTCTCTCGATTGCTTGTTTCTGCTTCACGCCCATGAACTTTCTGGTATCCTCTCCAAAAACTGTAACTCTCCTCTCTTCCATCTGATATTCTTCTTTCTATTATCTCTCCAAAAACCTGTTTTTACACCCATTTTTGCTGTCTAAACTTTTCCAGTTGGAACAATCGGATGAGTCGCCTCTATTTCTTTACTAGTAATAATGAGCCCAATATTAGAGCAACTTTTGTCCAGTTATGCTTGTCCATATCCACACATATGGAATAAAAATGCATGAAAGAAAAAGACAACCTCCTCTCCTCAATTTAACTGCCAACAGGGATAAACAACACCCACTCATTTTTCTCACCAATGATCTACATCCATATTCTATCTATTCTGTCTATATGGAGCATTCAGCTCTATCGGAATTATTATTACCATTAGTATTACAGCTCTGTTTACCTTGAACTAATGGAATCAGAGCATTCAAGCCAGCCATGTCAGGCGGACTGACTCTTCCATGTGGGTCTGTCAGTGCAGCACTATGTTATCTCTTAGCTGTTGACACAGTCAACGCGTTGGACAAGGTGCCAAGTCAGGACAATCAGTTGCTGTGTTCCACATCCACCTGAGGGTATACATAGTGACAGAGCCTATTACTGATTTATAATGCATTGCAGTGGTAATAGCAGGCACAGACTCACATGGATCAAAGTGACCATAATGGACAAAAAATATTTGAGCTTTGAAATGGTCATGAATTGCGTGCAAAGCAGTGATCATTCACTAACATATCTAAAGCAAACATTTACATTTAGAAGATTTATTTTTAGATATGTGTTTATTTATATTCTGAACAGAGTGAAAATGTTTAAAATCCCTCACATTCAACAACATATCCTTATAATAGGAGCCGGTTTTCCTCAGCAGCCACACCGCTACACCGCTACACCGCTACCTGTCTGCGTAACTCAATCCTTCTAAAAACGTCACAGCCGCGGGCTCACCGTTACCGTGCGCGTCTGTGGGTGCGCGCGTGCACCAGTTTACAAACTAGGATTGTGTCATTTTATTTTAATCCACTGTCATTTAAGATCCTCTCAGCGCTGATCCACACGAAGCCCTCGTAAATACTGCGGTGTAGGACACACGGCAGTCTATCAATGGAGAGATCCTCTCAACGCAGCCATTCATAAGCACCTGACTCATTCATGGGGTTTTTTTTTTGGTTTTTTTTTGTCGTTTTTTTCTTTCTTTTTTTTTGGGAAAACCGATTCAGTCAAAAAAAACCTGGGCATTTTGTTGTGTTTGAAATGAAACACACAAGTCTCGTTGGGTGACTGGCACATCAAGACAAAAGCAGGTGGAGGAAGACAGCCAGCATCCTAAAAAAAAAAACGATGCGCTGATCGCGTCTTGCGTAACGAGCCAAGCCCATCATCCACTGCACTACAACACCGAGCCCAAAACGCTCCAGCAAGCAGTTGGTGTGTGGGATTAAAAAGCAATAATGATAATCTCCTACTATATCGTCTCTTCCGGAAACAATCATTTATAGCACACACGTGAGGGCAAACAAACACAAGCCCCTGGGGGATATGACACAGACACAAAGGAGGATTTAAAGTCCTCGATATGAGCGGAAAATTTACAAACGTTCCGTGGATGTTACTGCATTAAAGACGGCACCGTGAACACATCAGTGATATCTTTATTACTGACTGCTTTGTGCACAACCGAGGAGCTGCATTGGGAACATGTGACCCAATATTTCTGCAGGAGTGGTCCCTACCTTCCGACGGTTCCGGAACTGACCCACATGCCACTCTGCTGGCGGATCAACCGGTCCCACAAAGCGGACAAAGGCGCGTGGTGGTCTCGGTAGTCCCGTTGTTTGACAAAGAGCATATAGTCTGCACAGGAGCAGTGCCCTGTCACATCCTCCTCCACTTCTTTCTCTTTCCTTCCGCCTCCTTTACTCAGCGTCTCTCACTCCACTGCAACTATGAAGTCTCTGTCGAAGACCTGATGGACTTTTATTTACTTATGGTGACGCTTTTTGAAGTGAAACCGAGACATTACTGGGCTACAGGGAGTCTTGTCTGCGCCGCCTCTTTATCTGTTGTTGTTGCTCCAGCTGATTTAATCGAAGCCCCGCCCCAACGTCTACGACACGCCCATCTTATCTTCGTGCTGCGTTCATGTGCCGTCATAAAAATTGGTACTCGCAAAGCCCTGGTTCCTGGCCAGTATTTGTGATACTCGGGCTTTAAGTTGGTAATTGAGTAGAGTTTGGGGGAAATAGGTCAGGGTTGTTTAAAGGACTTAAGGAGGCCATGAATAATTAAATGTACAATATAGACAAGTCATAATAAGTTTCTGGAAAACAAAAGCAATTAGAGGAACACCTACTTATTCTGACATCAACATTTTTAATTTAAATAATTAGTTTTGAATGGGAGTGTGATTGAGTTTTCTGTTTCTATGTGCCAGCCCTGCAGTAAGCTGATTACCTGTCTGTCCAGAGTGTACCCTGGCTTTCGCCCAAGGACGGCTGGGGTTGATCTCCATCCCCAACACAACCCTGACATGGATAAGCGGTATAGATAATGGATGGATTGATGGGTGTTCAGTTCTCAATTTTCCGACTTTTAACTGCTTAGGTTAAGAGGTGAAGAGGAGTACTTGAAGGTCTCACCACAGACGAGCCAATCAGAAGGGGCACAGTTCATAGTATTCCCGCCCCGAAACTGGGCTTTCGTCATTCTGTTAACTCAAAACAACCCGTAAGCACGTTGCCTTTTGCGGGATGGGGTTCTCAAAACCTCCGTGGTTCTGGAAGACCTGTATCTCATGAGCTCTCATCAGTGCTCACACATGCTAGAATGACTTGTTTGTGTCTGAAAACATTCACCAACACAAGCAAAAATAATTGGAGTATATACTAAGTATTTAAGTATTTATTATAAAAGAGCGATGCATTGATTTTACACGAAGAAGCCTCGATCATCATGCCAAACCAATGATGCAACAGTGCAGCTTTTACATGACATGGCCTCTGCGCTTGTTCTTGCTGTGCAGGCATAGCAACTATCACATAGCAACAATTGTATGTTGCAATAAGAACCACTAGAATGTCCAGTATCCGTTTTACCTTCAGATTTCCAATACCCCAGTGTCTGGGAATTCAAATCTGGAATGTTGTGCTGCGTCTGTGAAGAAAAATGTAACTTTGTTTGCAGGGAAAAAAAGGACTGAACTATTCTGCCAGATAAATTGTGTTAAATATAACTTTAGATAAGAGAACAAATGTGACCTGGATATTTTAGGAAGGACAAGTCCACATGCCTTTTATCATAGATGAACTTTGTATTAGTTTACACTAGATGTTGCTGTTCCAGTGGGATATTTGACAGTGTTTGGCCATGTGGGGGACCCAATGAAGTACTGCATGATTTACCGACTTTGATTTAAGAAGACTGAAGGCAGACATCTACTGGTAGAATTTGGTAGTGATTGCTTTGACAAATGAGGCCATGCAGGCATGACCAACAAAATACTCCTCCTCCAGTTACCTCATGTCACAGCTGTCACCCAAGGTCATTGCACCCAGAGCCTACATCCCAGTGACACATCCTGGTTTAACACTGCATTCATTCACACAGATCTTTGGTACATCCTGATATAAAATTCCAATCGTTCCCACGGACGGTTGGTGAAACTTATTTGGCGGTCGTTTGTGGTCAGTCTCACCCTTTCTGCACTGTTATGTGCATAATTCAAGTGATCTCAGAGAAAGTCCAGGTTGGACAGTAGTTGAATATGCGAGAAGTAGAGATTTCTTTCACATTTGACCAGTGTGGTCTTGAAAACCCTGAGAAAACGGTGCCCCCTGACCCGGCTGGCATGGTCAGAATGAAACAGCATGAAAGATAGGATGGAATGCTGCGAGAGAAAGCAGGGGTTCGGCAGCACTGGCACTGAGGGGGCTTTCAAATCTGGAGAAGTAGCCCCTTTGTTACAGAGTTGTACTTGTGAGAGAATTCTCAATCAGCATAGGCTGAGGCCATGCCCGGTTTTTCAGCTCCCGCAGTAGGAAAGGGACCATTTGGACTTTTTTACAAGCTTTATCGTTCTTTTATTAACTGTGTGGGAAGTTACTCCCCACCTTTTATACTTCTGTGTGATTAGAGTTGGGAGAAGGAGGTGAGATCATTCTTTGGCTGGAACGGGCCAATACACTGTTTGAACAAGAGCTCATTTTAGTCTAAGACGTGATCAGCAACATCGAATGCTCCTCTGGTGTGGAAGTCTTAAAACACTAAGATTATTTATATAGCTAAAATAGCTCAAATCTAAAAATTAAAAAAATCATCAATCCCAAACGAAATATTTATTTCTTTTGCATTGTCTAGGTTACAGAGACTTGAAATCATTATGGTATCTTTGGGACTATTGGCCATTTTGCTCAAATATAAAATAAAACCATGTGAAGATGGACCCAGGGGTGATTAGTTCAGAGTGTTGATTATAATAGCAGGCTATAAGCATCTCAGGAAACTGTCCACTCATCCACTGACCGCATTCTCACCCCTACTCTTCGCCCAAATATCCAACAGCCCTGCACACCCCCTGCCCCAGCACTGTACTGGGACTGTTCTAAAGCTGTCAAAACACCCAGCTTCTCACACTCCCCGTGTCCACAGAGACTTCGCCTGAAACACAGCATTCTAAGACACACACACACACACACACACAGACACAATGTAAAATTGCGTACATGCAGCTACATACACTGACACAAGTAGGTCAGAGCTCTGGTGGGTCTACCAAACAGACTGATAACAGTACCGAAGATTAAATTCAGTGCAAAAATGTCCTCGCATATACAGACACACACACACACGTAAGCATATTCACAAACATCGACAATATGAGATGAGTTGTGCATTTGTAGGGAGAGATAGTCCTGGCGCTCGTTTTTGTTTTTCAGGGCAACACACAACAGGAATTACAAAGAACGGAATGACGAGAGCGCAAGGCTGGGAGAAGTGGTGGGAAAGGCAGAAGAGGGCATTCCAGGAGTAGAGACAGAGAAATCACACACAGTCACTTCTCTCTCTCTCTGTGTCTCTCTCTCTCTTTTTGAAATGCATTGGAATGACCTTGTAGACTTACAGTACGGCCAAATCTCAATATTCAGAGTTTCAAGATTGAAGAGTTTTTTTGTTACATCTCAATAAACAGGTACAAGGAGAGTAAAATTCCTGTGTCTCTGTCTCTCCTTTGACAGAGCAGACTGAGCAGGTGTGTGTTTGACTGTGGATGTGCTGGTGTACGAGCGTGTGTGTGTGTACTTTCTGTTGTGTCGTGCTTGTAGTTTGATAAGGTGCAGATGTGTCCAGCTTAATAATAAATAAAAAGTGTCAGGTGCTGGTGTGTGTGTGTGTGTGTGTGTGTGTGAAGGTGTGTGTGTGGTGTTGAGCGTCCATTAATCAGCCGGGTGGCCTGGTGGAAAAAGCTGTCCTAGTATATAGAGCGTAAACTGAAACACCAAAAACAAAGAAATAATGGAAAAATATTTTGCATTATTTTATTTGAGGATGTGAAAACAGAAGGGGAAAAACCCACTCGAAACACACAGACATAAACATACTGTACACATACACACGTAGTTTGGTTGAAAGACAAATGGTTGAAATGTGTTGCCATGGCATGAGAGAGAGCGTGTTTTGTTTTCGGCCATGGGTAGCGCCGTGTGAGTTTGAGTGAAAAACATTAAACACTAGATAAGGCCTGGGAGAAAGCACAGCGAGAGACACACAGAGAGAGAGAGAGAGGGAGAGAGAGAGGGAGAGAGGGAGGGAGAGAGGCCAAGGATATTGTTTACTTGCTAAGTTATCAGTGGATTGTCTTATCTAAGCTCCGTGTGTGTGACCAGCTGTTGTTGCCTCATTACGGTCTAATGGAGACCCATCACTCCATTGCTTGCACCAGAAAGAGAAACACTCTGCTGTTCGACAGCCGTGGTGTATTATTTAGGAGTCAATTCATGTAAAATAATGACTCCAGCTTTCTGCTGGGGAGATGTTTGCTTTTGGTTTTTTATGCATTGTCAAACTACATTGTTTGTGCTTTAAATACCACCATTTCTGGCAGAATAGATTTGCCTGGCAGGGATGAATAAAGTTTTCTGAATCTGAAACAATACACTGTGTACAAGTGCCCGTAAACGATGCTTTTGCCAGTGTGCATCTTTATATGTGGTCCTGAGCAACTCTGTGTGTGTTAACGAGGAGAGGTCGTATTGAGACAGCTGCCCTCCGCTTTATCACATCTGGTTCGCGAACATTTATAGAGCAAGTTTTCAGTCGGCCTTTGAAATGTCAATAATGACGGGTCAAGCACCTGTCTGCGGCGCCGTAAACAGACAATGACCGCTGCATTTCACAGCTAGACTCACTTTTTACACGCCGCAGCTGCCCGGAACGAGGCTTGGTTTGTTAAGTGTGGATTAGAGTTGACTTGTGTATGATCATCCAGGTACCCGATCATGTCAGTGCTGGTGATGATGGGCCACGATGGTGGAATATGCAGGGAATTTAAAGTGGCCTTGGGTCATGGTGCAAAGGCTGGGTGATGTTAAGTGTATGGGGGTGGTGAGGGTGGGGTTGTCTCTGTGTTTAACTGCCTCCTGTCTGCATGAGCAAAAGCAGACCCCTGATTATGATATTAATGCCAACTTAAATGTTTCACAGGGAGGCATTCGCAAATCATCGCCTGAGATATACAAGCACACACTGCTGCCCCTTCACTCTCCTTAACTAGCTGCCTTCAGACTGACAAAACGGTCCATTTACAGTCATGTGGCATCTGGTACCCCCCTACCCCCACCCCTCCCATCCA
>OMNV01000546.1:39725-89424 GCA_900303265.1 Brotula barbata
CCACCCTACCACCACCACCATGAGCACATCTGCCATATCAGTCCATCCGTACCCGCGTCGGGTAACACGAGCTCCTCTGCGACTGTGGTGTTCTGAAGAGCGTTGGGCTGTCATGACTAAAACATCTCCGAGTGCTAAGTAGGAAACACTTTGGTGAGAAATTCCAGTGTATCTGTGCGCTTGTATCTGTGTGCTTTAGTCCTGTCTCACACAAATCAGTGTAAGACAGCGGAGTGTCAGGGGATCGATGGTAGCCAGGAGGTTTTTGAGAGGCTGAGAGGTTGAGTGGATGCTCTAAATTCTTGAGTGACACAAATCTGGGTTGATAAAGACAAAGTAGAGGTAAATTATTCTGGAAGTTATAATATACAGGCCGAGGTTGCACAGACATGTCCCGCTGTACGGACGCACATGCCTAGGGGTCGTGTACAGACACATAGATACGCACATATACATTTCTGACGTGGAAAAAGTACGGACATGGGAGAAGGACAGATAAAGAGACACTGGCACAAACAACCACACACACACTGCAGAATAGACACACACAGGTCAGCGGAAGTGTCTCTTGCACTGTGGCTGTCAAGTGGCAAGTCTAATCCTTCTTAGACTCTCTTCACCGGCCAATTCAAACTCTTAAAGGAAAAATTGGACCACCTTTGCAGCTTTAAGTTCTTCCCTTTTGTTTTGGTTTATTCATTATCTGCCATCGGTTTCACACACGTAGATTTGACAAAAACGTTCCATTTACACCTGTGAATTTACTTAACATGCAATCTAAAGCTGCAACAGATTTGAGAACAGACAGATGTTTGGTCAGAGGACATGCCAGCATCAAAGGTGGTTTCTAGGTTTCGCCTGGAAATAAGGGAGAAGATTCAGACTAACTAATGGCTAACGGAACTAAGAAAATAACAGAAAGCCTTCAAGTCTGCTGTGATCTGGTGGGCTGTAAAGTTAGCATCACCACCATTTGGTGTGCATTCTGGTCCAAAATCCCTATGGAAAATATCAACAGGATCAGCACCAAAACAGGAGCCTGACAGGCTGGACTCAAAAAGTACAGCCTGGACAGAAGGCGGATACACTTGACACAGACGTGATGCATGATGACGTCATTTAAATGTCACAGAAAATTCTGCCAGACAGACTTGGAACCCTCACCGAACTTGACAGTATTAAATGGAGAGAGAACTTTAGGAGAGAGAATCAAAAAAAGTGGAGGGCAGGGATGGAAATAGCATCGATCGGCACGCCGGAATCAGCAGAGAGAAATGTTAGTGTGTTACACTGTAAAAGTCAAGCACACGTGTGACAAACTAATGGGCGATCAACGACGAGGCCTACTGGAAAGACGGAGACAAGTTTACCTACAGATTAACGATCGATGTAATCTGCGAGACTTCCTGGCAGAACTGGAGAGAGACGGTTCCATTTCTCTGCCGTATCACATGTCGTTCGAGGAGTTTAACAAGTGTAATCCACTGAACATGTTCTCTAGATTAGATTCATGGCATTAAAGGTAGGCATAAGTGGCTTGACTGCCAGTTTGAAATTGATCTTATCAGTAGAGATCCTCTGTAATGACCTCCTATACATCCTATCGTAAATCTACCTGCAGTGATCATGCCCTGAATTTAAAGTCTTTTGTTACTGAGTCAGCCTAATATAATTACTAAATGTATCAAGTAAAAGAAAATGGATGGGATGCTAGAATTGTACGCTTGACCGTTCTGCTCATGTCTGCTGTTTCTATCCACTGTCATTACATTTCATCACACAGAACAAAGTGTGTGTCTTAACGAAGCACATGATTAAAAGGGACAGAGACCGCAGCCTAATGCGCCCTGATTATGTGTCAGACAACAGAGAAATGATGACACCGACTCCATTTCAGCTGCCGCGGAAATAGCCGAGCCGTTTGTTTACTTATCTGCCTAAATAATATAATACATCAGCAAACAGCACAACAGATAGACAGACGAAGATACACCGCAAATTGCCGTCTGTCCTAATGGTTGGGCTTTTCTTAATATCCTGCAGACCTTAAGTGACCCAGGTCACCACTGATGCCAACATCATCCCACACTGCACCGTATGCAATATTGTAAATGTCACAATGATCCTATTGACAGCTGTGTCAACAATCAGATTATTGTCGGATCAATGGGTGGGCACCAACAATGTTATCTCAAATCCATCAAAAGGCCTTTTTACGCCCACGATTACTAAGCTTTGACACTCCATTGCAATTTGTGGTCGTATTGGGAATGCCGGTGACCTCGCTGACCCCCCAACAGGTCCGCGGCCAAGCTCACACCCTGGTGAGGATGTATCAGAGTGAACTTTGGGCTGGGGTTAAGATCAGACAACGGAAAAGAAGAGTGAGGGTGAAAGAGTGCAAATAACACTTTTACTGCGTGCAGGGGCGATACGACAGAAAAGGATCAGCCTATGTGAGTGTTGTGTGCTAAAAACTCAATTTTTTCAACAGAAAAAAAGCCTGAATGTGAATAGATGTTACAATAAATACAAAATAAAGCAGACTGACTTGTTCAAATCGAGCCACGTGACTATAATACAGGGACGGGGTGTAAAAGTGGAATTGTGAAGCTAAAGATGCATTTGGGCTCCACATTGGTCAGTCAGTATTCTAGAAACAGCCTGATCAAACAGAGAGCCGAGCCAAGCCAAACACCTCTGGACTTCTTTCTGGCACAGAGAAGCAGAGCTGCAGACCTGCTGAGATCACAGTGCACACAGTCAGTACACAGACCCAGCACACTCGTAACGCGTAACACTCCACAAGCCTTCAAAACGCCAGAGTTGGGTCGCTCACAGGTAGTGAGCTAGACAGGACAGAGCAAAACTCACAGAACGAGATACAAAAACAGACCAATAAACAACATAAAAGACACCCCGGGCATACAGGAAGCTCCTTTGTTGCGTTGACTTGGACTAGCTCAGATGTTGTTTATTCATTTGAGCGACCCGGTTTGAGTTCCTCACATTGTATTGTACTTGAACAAACAAAAGCATACCTGCAAAGCTTTGCAATCGTGTGAATATTTTCCCAAACAGAGCCAAACAGAGGCGCGATCAATGGGCAGGCTACTCAAAGCGAGCGCTGTCTCGGTTTCTCATAAGTCAACCGCACTTGGATCTGTCAAAATAACAGATGCTGCACCGGTCCGAATGCGGGAACACACTTATGCTCGCACGCACGCACAAAGCTGATACACTGCGCACGCGAGTAGGCATCCTAAAATAGTGCCATGGAAAAATCTATACTGGTGTCCGGTTAGTTCCGCACCGCTGCACTGTGCTTTCATTGAGCATACAATAGCCACCGCACACATGTCGTGCACTTGCTAAGCTGAGACAAAGCCGGGCAGCTTTGAAACATTTGAACGGGGGCAGAGGGCAAATAGGTATTGGCTCCGTTCTAAAGGCAGCAGGTGAGTTTAGAGGGAGCTGCAATGTGTTGTTACAATAATCATTGGGGGGGAGAGAGAGAACATAAATAGAAAACCGTATCGTCAGGATGGAGTATCACAACACTCAGGAAGTCAATATTTCTGCGTAACGTGACGTGTATTGGGAAATCTATCGGTATTAAGTGGTCATAAGTACGTGACATTAAATAGGGATGATGTCGATGATTTTGATTAAATATTTATGTTGAAACGAGAGTGATATATTGAGGTGAAGGGGTCATATCCACACATTAACTATTGAAGAATTGACTGTCCTTAGATGACCAGTTATGAACATTGCAGTGCATTATTTCCATACAGATACAACACATACTGTATGGATACTGCAGTATTTTCCTTTGTTTATGGTCAAAAATTCCCCTTAAGACACTATTATAATCATCCTTATTCTAGCTTTTCCTCTTCATGAAGGCATCTCATATCAACTCAATTTCATTAACCTGTTATTTATTGCACAAAACTTAAATTAAGGGAGAGGATCCAGACCACAACCCAACCACAGTAGGTGGAGTCAATTTCATATTTGTGGCTGTAGTCAGTCAAGCACTTAGTGGCATGATGTTGATGATGATGATGATGATGACAGAGTTCACATCCTCACAGAGCCTGCCACCTTGAGTTACGCTATCTGAGTTGTGTCTTCTGGTATGTGTGTGTGTGTGAGAGAGAGAGAGAGAGAGAGAGAGAGGGAGAGAGAGAGAGGGAATGTCAGTCACATTGCATCAGCCACCCGAAAGTCATTGATATTTGCAAATGTGGGTGTACAAAGGGAAAGAGAAAAATAGAAAACAAGGGTAACACCTTAACCGAAAATCTGCACGTACACACACACAAAAACTCATTCAAATACATGCCAACGATGAAACTGGTCTGACCCTGATCACCAAACCCATGGGCGTTTCTTACACCACAGATCAACAGAATGTTTTCCAATATTATGTGCAAAATAAAGGACGTGTGTGTGTGTGTGTGCACGCGTGTGTGTGTGTTTGAGAATTTTATAAGTGGCACAGCAGGGAGGAGTGCAAGAGAGAAACGTATGATCAGTGGTTCAAGACAGAAAACAGGCCATCTGGGGACTATGAAATCAAGGAAAGCGCTAAGCTATGTTGGCACCTAAAGTCAAAAGGACACAAAATGAGTCGTCACACCGATCGAGCGGAGACATCATCCAACCACGGTGTCCCATTCACACCAAATCCTGGTTCCTTTCCTTTTGGCATGAGGAGAAAGACCTGGCACAGCGTCAGGAAAATGTAAAGAAACACTACCTCTCTCTTTGTTCAGCCTGTCTCTGTCTCTCGCTCATCCCGATCTCACCGCGACAACCAACTGCTACTGCACGGCGGTAAACGTGCTAATTGGGGGTCTCTTAATGCTTCATTTTTGAAAAACCCCCGGCATTGAATCGCGTGCGATGGGATGCAGGTTGCTGTAACAGGAAAGCGGGTTGATTGACAAGCAAGCAGGCGAATGTGAAGACAAAGAGGATGATAGAGACACCGACAGACAGACGAATCTCCCAGACTTTGAAAATGAGAGATTAACTGTGCGTGTGAGCAGCAGAGGAGCCAGACGCACAGGTCTGTTTGGTCCCACACGGTCTTGGAAAAGTATCTTCCTGTGTCCAGTACGCAACCACACGAATGGAAAATGCTCCGACGACCTCCTGCGGCGTGAGAAGCGATTCCAGCACAAACACACACACTCATACCTAGTTGGCATATCCTCTGTCATATGACTGTGCGGCCATGTCACCCAGGGGGATCGGCTTTCTGCCACAAATGAGCGGAGCAGATGCTAAAGAAAGAGACACCCAGGGATCAAATTGCACGTGGAGTCGCACACATACGAAAATATGCATCCCATAATTGCACACAGATGCACAGGAAACTATATTTGTTGCGGTGATAGATCCGCAGCACGGCGATATAAAAAGATACAAACATAAACATAAATAGAGAGGAGCGTCCAGGCAGCAGGGACACTGGGTGTCTGTGGTGTCATGTGATTCCATTTTCTGAACACAAACACACACATGCAAGTAACAACAAGCATAAACTCAGTGTGTAATTTAATGCGGTGAAATCAAATTTAACATCTATAAGGGAATATAATCTTTAACTATTATGCCAAGAGTGTGTGCATGAGAGCGAGAGTTTGTGTGTGTGTGACAGAGAGAGAGAGATTTGGCAAGATTGAACCCGTTTTTTTTTTGTGTTTTTTTTTAACTATAACCTCGATCCTAAGCAAATCCATCATTTGGAGGTGTTTTGGTGCCAAGTCTGCTTTTGGAGGACGGATCTCTTCCTGCTCGGTTAGAAAGCTTGGTGACCCTGATTCTAGGCCTGACCCACAGAGGAAGTGGATGGAGAGGGAGCGAGCGTGCACGGGGACAAAATGTTAAATGTGGATTTTTGGAAAACACCACCATTTAAAATGACGTAAGTTACAAAATAATGATCCCAGACCACTTTTTACATGGTAAAAAACTCCAAAAAGTATCAAATTATACATAAAACATTATACAAACTAATTTAATTTTCGTGAAAAATAGAAGACACTACAGTTCAGTTTCGATTTGGATACTGCAAATACTGCTGATAAATTCTGGTTTTGTTTTGTCTTGTTGTAAGCCTGGAGCTATTCGTAAACTATGTCAAAATGCAATTATTCAAAGCCTTCATGTCTTTGTTGTGCAAACAGAAAGTAACAGAAGAGGATTATCGCTGATTTATTATGTTATGCATGTAATTATGTAGGCAGAACTAGAAAAATTCAGAATTCTATCGTTTTTTTCCTCTCTTATTTCTCAGAATTCAGAGATTACAGTATGAATTTTCTCTGAATGTTTTTGTGTGACTTGGCCCCGATGGTTTTCAGCAGACAGTGAGGCTTCGATGGGTTTTGAGTTACTTTTATGGATTTATCTTGTGTCCAACCTTTGGCCCAGACCTGCACTCTCTCACCCCACATTCAGTCAATAATGAAATTACGTAACAAGCGACCCTATGAACGCAGTCATCCTGGATCCCTGAACGTGGACACCCTGGCCTTGGCTCAGGCTCATGGGGACAGAGGACAGAGGAGAGCGGAAGACACCCTCCCTGAAGCACACTGACTCTCTTATCTCCTCCTCTCCCTGATCCCGCCCTGTCCTCTGTGGACACACAACACCTCATTACCCACGTCGCTCACGTCCCTCGTCCCCCTGCACGAATGGCCTCGCCTTGTAAAGGTGTGTTTGCTTCATATTCTGCATGCGTAGGATCACCTGACATGGACGTAGATACAGATGTAGCATTCAGACACAGAACACAGTGTTTGATGTTTGTGCTCACATCATTCTCCTCTGTCTGCTACTATAATATCATTTGGTTGTTATTCAGACCATCTGCAGACGCCTAGGAAGCTAATCACACTCCATCACACACACACACACACACACACACACACTCATACTAAAGGAAACAAATAGAGTGCTGGGGACACAGTGCAACAGATTACCGCATTAGGTGACATTAAGACCTATTTTCAAAGGATTCTGATGTGATGGATTTGTTCTGAGAGGTCTGAGATTTGTGGTCTAGACCGTGGACACGCTGTTTGCTCTTCCTTGAGCAGATATTCCAGAGGGATGAAGAGGAATGTTTACTGTTTTCATTTTCATTCCTGTGATAACTTGTAATCCTGTTGTCTAGTTATCAGAATCTAAAGAGGATAGAGTGGGCAAAAGGGAAGGCAACACAGTTTGCTATCAAATTTATCACCAGGAACAATATGCAATCAAATCTCACTCTCTCTCTCTCTTGCTCTCTCTCTCTCTCTCTCTGACTTGCAGTTGAAGTATTTCCCCTCAGCTGAAACCCCTTCGTGTCCCTCTTCCTCAGGATCTGCACTTCTCCTTTCCACCCAGTTTTCTGTTGTCTGTTTCTCTTCTCTCCTCTTCTCTTCTCCCCTCTCCTCTCGCCTCTCTGCTTACTCCACATTTCTTAAGTTTCTCCCCTCATCCCCCTCTCTCTACACTTAAACATTCTTTGCACACGGAGACCCTGTTTAAAAAACAACCAGCGAGGCAGCCAATAAGAGGCAGAAAAAAGAAAGACAAACTGTACAGTTGCCATCAGCAGCACAACTGCTTCTCTCTCTCTCCCTCTCTCTCTCTCTCTCTCTCTCTCGCTCTGTCCACTTCACTGTGTTTTCTCTTGCTCTCCAAAACTTGCCCAAGAGGACAAACATCATGTGGTGCAGGAAAGAGAAGACACTGTTGTATGATGACTGTGAGTCTGTGTTGGGGATTTTTTCCTCTTTTTAATGTGTGAATGCCTGTGTTGATAGCCTTGTGTGTGTTTGTGTGTGTATGTGTGTGTGCCAAATGCCATGAAGAACATTCATATATTAAAACTCCAAGTCATTCCTGATCCAGAGTTTGGCTGTTTGTGTGTGTGTTTGTGGTTATCAGCATGTGTGTGCATGTGTGTGTGTGTGTGTGTGTAATATTGCTCACTGTACAAAGGCAGCCCGTCTTATATGGCTTCCAGCTGCGTGGACTTGGCCCACTACACCGCCATCCAGCAGCCAGGAATGTTTGGTGCGCAACCTTACTGGAAACCCCCAGTAACCATGGAACACTCCCTGCCTCCTCGGGAGAAAATCGGGAGCAGACAGAGGGACGGGCCTCACCCGGAGGAAGAATGGTTCAAATTCCACAGCTGATACAAAAACACAGAGGAACGGGACAGAACGGAGGAACTGATGTCGACTCCCCCGCGCCCACCATCTGTTCTCAGCTCACCGAGGAGGGAGAATAAAAAGAGGGGAGCAAAAAAGGAGGAGAAACCTTGTTTGTTTGTCCTGGAAATTTTGTTCTTTATTTGAAGCACTACTTCTGCGACTGACTTGTTCATCGGCGGTTTCATCTATTAGAGCTCGACTATCAATCTATAAAACCATTCATTCATAATCTCGGTGTGTCTGTGAATGTGTTGTGCGGGCGGGGCTGAAGACGCATGGTATCACACTCCCATTCACACCTACGGCCGACTTATAGATTACAATTCACCTGAGCTGCATGAGTTTGGAGGTGGGAGGAGACCGGAGCACCTGGAGGAAACAAATTCCACACAGAAAGAGAGGACCGAGTTGGGCCAAACTGGATTCAAACCCAGGGCCATCTAGCTGCCCTGTATTAAAATACTCTCACAGGGAACTCCAGAGACCACAAATCAAAAAGCCCACATATTCCTTTAAAGTACTAAAAGAGTATTGGGAGACTTGTGCAGTATAACCTCGTGTAGATAGACTCCAAACTGATTGGATGGATGGATCCCCGTGCTGTGAGCGCCGGTATTACAAATAAAGGATTGGCCCCGCAGTCTGAGCACGTCATGCGGTACTGGTCCCGTCTTAATTTGACGAGACACACCCACAGATTTATTCTGTTCCTGCTGACTCAGAGGAAAAGTTTTATTTTATAACTCCACAACCAGTTGGATGGTTTCTGTGAGCTGATTTAATCCCTTAAACTCTGAGGTAACCACCGATGGGCTCATCTTCAGAAAAACACTGTTTTAGATTCCCCAAAGTAACCCCAATGTTTCCAAAGATAGCTAAAGGATGCATTCTGGGTAAATCTGGATAAAATACTACCCAACGCATCTAGAATAAAGTGAAATTTAAGGGAGATCAAGAATGCCCCAACTTCAGAAAGTGGATTTAAGGAGTTTCTTTGACAAAGTAAGATTCTTTTAAAGCATCTGCTACCTGGTATTCTAATTATTAATGGTTTCAAAGTGTGATAAGGTTCATTAAATATATCTAAAATCCTTATGAAAACTTTGAACTGTTACGTCATATAAATATTTAAATTAAATAAAAACCGCCCTGTCCTGGTCGTTATTAAATCACGACCCACGTGTGGTCTGCACGTAGTCCACTTTTAAATCACAACTTTAATCGGGCGGTGTTTGCAGTGATTTCCGTCATATTGTGGCGTCATATTCTCAGAAAGTGCCTCCTACCTTTCAGAGTCATTCACTCGTGGAATCTCGTGTCTTTCTCCTCGTCGTCCACTTTTAGTTCACACCTCTGCGCGGCTCGTCTGTCGCGTCTTCCCACTCAAACTGTTGGGCACAAACAACACGCGTTCACTTCACAGCCCACGAAACAAAACTCAGACACGTTTTAACACTCGCTCCGTTTTAGCGCGGACTCTGCGTGGAGGACCGACGGAGGAACGATCCTGACGCGGAGTCACACGGAGGCCGGGTGCACACCGCAAAAGCTGCAGATGTGCGCGCTTGTTTGCAGAGCCGTCTGGGCGATTTGTGGTCCTGATGCGAGTTTTTTTTTTCCACGTCCCTTTGTTGTTTCTGTCACACCTACAAGAAGGGAGCTGCTTTAAGAGGAGGAGATCTTCGCCCTTCCTCGATTTTCTTTTGTCTGCCTGACTGTCTGCTGGCTTTTACACGAGCGCGGTGATATTGACCTGCCATGAAAAAATGCGCGCAGCGTCTTTCCACGCCTCAAAAACCATCAAAACAACCAAGTCTGTTTATTGCAATCGTAAACTTCCTGTCTGACACTGTACAACGCCAAAAATAAACAAGTAGTAACACTGCTCATTGTTCTACTGCACCTTTATGACCCCGTGTATCCAAAACCTTTGGACGCGCCTGGTGCGTAACGGGCTCTAGCTCACCAAATTCTCTCCAGAAGTTTAGTCCTCGCTGTGAGAGTGGGCTGACGCTGCTGTCTCTGTCTCTCACCCTCTCTTTCCTCTCCTCCCCTTTCCTCGAGTGTTGTCTGCCTCTCTCTCTTTCTCTCTCCAGCGCTGGCAGAGCCCAGTTATGTTTCGCTCCGGACCAGCTTTCAGCGCGCCTAGCGCCTGTCATCGAACGGAATGACGACAACCTCATCACCATTGCCACACCCATCCATTCATAAAGTACACAGTTAGACAGGCTTCAGGTCCGACAGCGCAGTATGAAGACATGCTGGGTCTAAAATGGTTCTATAGGGACTGAGATGATGCATGGAAGAATAAGATTTATTATTTTCACCACTATCCATGCATGGACTTGTATGTATGAATGTCCAGATTTGGTGTGATGTGCGTGTAGTGTGCTGCTATATGAACATTTATAGAAATGTATCTACTCTAATTTCATAAGTAACCTCTTAAACTTCAAGGAAACCACCAATGTGTCCATCTTCGTAAACACAAGAGTATTTTATTTTTAATTATTTTAAATGATATACAAGTTTCCAGAGATACCAAACATATCCGGATGCATTCTGGGGAAATCTGTATACAACACATCTTGAATAAAACATCATAAAGGACGTTGAAAAAACTTTTTTTAACAATTATTAATGGATTACTAACCTGAAAGGGCCAATTAAATTTTACATCCTGAACTCTTGGTAACCCAAATTGGTAATTAATCAGTACAGCTATGTGTCAGCTAAAGAATTTTATATAATAATACACAAGTAACCCTTTAATAATTGAGTATCATCATTAAATAATTTATAAAAAAAGCAAATCCTTATAGTTCCGTGTATCTCGTGAGTGCTTTGTGCACGTACCAACCCTGTTTCTATAACATTACACAAGTCTGATTGTGTGTGCTTGTGAATTTCTACACCTTTGTTTTCATCCTTACATCCACTTAATCCCACTAATCACCTTTGTGTTTATGTGCAGCAATGCATGAAATGTAATGTGGAACCACCTGTACTGCAGATGCTGAGTAATTATGCAGCACAGATAGGTATGTACGTCTAGACAGCATTAGTCACTTGACAGTACTAGACACCACATCATCCAGTCCACCTGTACGGTACGTGCCGTGTGTCTGCTGTCAGTTTTGTTGCCCCACGAGGGCTTAGGTAACTAAATAATGTCTTTTTTTGGATATATAAAAGACAGTATCATCAGCAGATGCAGGCAGCTTTCGCATACAAGCACTAAAAAGAAAACACAAACTAAAGTTGTAGTACAAACTATTTTTATCCAGTAACCTCATTGTGGTTAAAAACTGCAGGTTTTGTGGCTAAAATATTGCATCAACATTTTAAACAGTGATAAACGATTTGGTAATTGAGTACACACTAGAGAAGTTATGATAAAAAAAAATCATAATCTTCACTTCCTAATCGAAGTTACATCCATAACTTCCTAATCAGCCAGTTTAGTGCAACCGAGGGGGTTTGAGAGCCCCCTAAGTGTCACAGATTCTTTAAGATTCTTGCTCAGTCAACCATCTGAAGCAACCATTGTGCTATAAAGGGAACAGAGCAACCTGCCCAGGCTTGCTCAAATCCCAGTTGGTGTGCATCATAAGTCCCAAGCAACCATCCTCAGGCTGTGACCAGGAGGCACGGAACACATCATATTGCACACAGACACACACACACACACACACACACACCAACGTGGACAGTTAATTGTAGCGAAGCACACGTAAAACAAATACTACAATTTTCAAAATAGCACCCATTCATCTGGCACAGGAGCCTGACAAACGGAAGGTCATATGACTGTCTGTGTATTCACTGTGTCCATTTGTCCACTCTCGTCAGGCCTTTTGTCTCGTCCTGTCTTTATGGTGAACAGTGGTGTGTTGAGAAGCTTTATCTCAATGTGTCTTGTACAGCACTTTTCATTGCCAAAAGCCTCTGATGCAGCCACATGGGCACAACAGGGACATAATGGGGCTGACCGCATGGTTCACCCCACTGTCAGGTCACTGTCTCTCCTATTTTTGGCCAAAGTGCTGATCCCGTGTGTCTGAAAGGCCTGCGTCGGCTGAATTTCTCTAACGAGCACAGGTGGCCACCAAAAAAACACCCGTGCGTGCATTCACGAACGAGCCTAACAAAAATCACCAAACCTGCAAACTCAAATACACGCGCAAAGAATAAAAGGCTATCTTTGTCCAGCTTTGATCGATTTTGCTCAGCGACTCTACCTTCACACTGGCAGATCAGTGGGCACCGTGGCCTTTAGCACCATCATTGAATGGCCACAATGGCTTCTAACCTTGGGCTCTAACTGACCACAATGGTCCTCTCTTTGCCTCTGTGCCTCTGTCATTCTTCCTGCTGATCTGTCAGACAAAGCTTTGTTACAGAAGTACCAATTGGGTTTGAACAATGGCTTACAAAGGCACTGACTTGGTATTTCCAGCCTTCTCATCAACTGTACCACATTATGGGTGGCGATGTGTGAATGGAACCTGGCTTAGGACAAAGCAAAGCTCAGCACAAATGTTATGGCCGGCCCATGAAGTAAAGTCATCGGTCTGTGAATGATTCCAAATTATAAGCCATTGTGCAAGTTTCAGATTTCTTGACGTCAAGTGATATCATGCATACAAGTTGAGAAATACTTGTTCACGTCCTTAAAAAAGCATGTTTGATTCAAGTTCCAAGGAATTCTCATTGCCTACTCTGCCTGTTCCAACATGTCATGTATTTCTCAAGACTCCATAAACTTTGTGCACATTGTCTTATGTTGTTATCCATCCACAGGGCAAGTGTCACTCCATCAGGCTGGACATAGGCCAGAGTGAAGACGGCATGACTCCTACCGGACTCTATCTGTATCCATTTAGGCATATATCCTTCTCTTATCCACAAGCAGGGCCCCCATTCACCATCCAGGACCAGTGTCCACCCAGTTTTGGTGCTCAGCCTCCTTGGCTCACGCACCGGGCTGTATGTGTCCCTTTTGGGCGTCACTGAGATGCTATGAATAGGTATTGGCGTATGCTCTGTGCCGTTAGCTGGGCACTGGCACGTGTAACTCATGTCAGCGCGGCCGCAGCGCTCCCAGCTGGCGTCACTGGCGGCATCAGCAGTGCATTGGGGTCACCATGGAAACAGGGATGAGCACAGCTTCCTCTGCCTTGATATCCGCTGGTTATGTTTTCCAGACAAACTCTGATGTCCTCCTATTCTTCTCTTTTTCCGCCTCTCATTCATGAGTCTTCTGACGCTCAGGTGGGAGCTAGAGGTGTGATGTTCTATCTTGGGGACTGCATATTCATGAGTTGCAAACTTTCATTCAGCACTACTGAAAACACAGAGGGTGGTGTGTGTTTTAAATGACAGGAAATAACAGCATGGATTTATGTAGTGTGTGTGAGTTTTCTCATGTCCTCTGAGTGTGATGTATCTCTTGTGATCTGACTTCCTCTCATACCCAAACTTGTTTCTCTTCTTTTCCACGTCCTTCACTCACACAGGCATGCGGTCTGGGAGTGACTGGCTCTAATGGAAGGGCATGCGGGTCACTGCCTTTTCATGAAGGTTACACAGCTTCTCGGGACAAATGGGCAGATTGCAATGTTTGTATTTCTGCTCCATTTGCCTTTTTGTGTTTAATCGCGTATCATTTTCTGGGGTCTGGCAGTCAGGCAGGAAGGCAGGGGGCAGGTAATAAGTTTAACAAAACGAGGAGTTACTGCGATGCTCCAACGTCTGCCCAGTGTGCTGGTTTTTCCGATGACTCTCCTCACAAAAAGTGTGTGTGTGTGACAGGTTCCTGCTTGTGAAGGTTAATGGTTGGCTAGAATAAATCAAAATGGTAATAACTAACGCCTCTTCCTCCTTCTTCTTCCTGTTCCACTTAATCGTGGCCATAATTGCGTAGAGTTTATGATTTGAGCAAAGATCTGTGATGTCTGTTCCTCCTTCTCTGGCTGCATTAGGATTGTTATCTATATCAGTGAGACAAAAAAAAGAGCAGAAAGAGCTGAGCTCAGGTAATCTATGGTGTAGCCGTGGAACCGTTTGCTTACTGTAGCCACAGCGAGGTCATTCAATACAGTCTCTGAAAAGGTAGATGAAGCAGGGTACAAAGGTTTGTTGAAGCAAAGGCAGGCCTCGCATTTTGTTCCCCCCCCATCTCTCTTTTTTACCCCTGTTTTCACTCCGTGTTTGAATAATGTACATAATGTGCACAAATTTTTCAGAATGCAAGCAATATACTCGTCAGGGTTCAAGTTCCGATGTACCAATACAAGGATAGTGGGAGCTAAATAAGTTACCCTGACAACAGAGGCTTTAACGTTATCAACATGCACAAATCAGCAAACCTGTGACTGCAGCATCAAACTAACAACCAAATAATCAGCTGAACGGGTTGTCTTTGAACCAAACCAAAGACAAAGATTTAACTCGCTTTATCCGACCTCGCAGTTACGCGCTGTCAGCAAAATATTCTCAACATTTACACAAGGAGCGACACACTGACACACCCTTGTGGGTAATGTGGAATAATGCTACAAAATTAACAGCACCAGATCATCATTCATCAGTATCATCTGTGTCCAAGTTGCTGCCTCCCTTGAGTCCGTGTGCACGTATTACCAGTCGCTACGTGGGGGTCTGCATGTGTGCACCCACTTATGTACGAGTATTTGTGGTGCACGCTCATAAATTCTGAGTGACAGCACAGCTGGGGCATGTGTTGGGCAAAGGGGGTCAGTAGAGCAGCACCCCGGCCCAGCTTTCCTCATACGACACTCCAGGCTTAGTGCATTTCTTACGATCAAATTGTGACTTTTGCCTCGTAAGTCAATGTAATCAATTTTGCATTTATTTTTTTTTGTGACTAAGAGTTAGAGGCTTGTCAGTTTGCAGAGTTAGGAAGGAAAAAAAAAAGGACTTCCCACCAGTGTGACCTTTATCAGCACAGTGCTTAATGTGGAGGTCTGTAAGTTCCTTTTTACAAAATACATCCTCACCATAGACATTTGACACTGTTGATCTTCTGTGTCTGTACTTGATAGGGCTCTATTCTAAATGCACTTATAAAGGAGTACCACAAGATTCAGTCTTGGGTACCGTGCTGCTCATTAGCTGCATTAATCGACAGTATTGTGATAGCAGCACATTTATGCCGATGATGCTGTTGTTTATCGGAGTGCTGTCACTTTTCAATTTCCCACCTGTATATTCCACAAACTTTGCAACACTGCGTGTGTTCATTTACCTACCCGCCCCTGAGGTCATACAGGGCTGGTAAAATGAAAAAATAATCGATGTAAGATTCTTTAAAAACTGAAGGGGGAAAAAAATAAAGTTCTGAGGTGCACACATCAACTTTTATTCTCACCGAACATGATGTATCTTGACAGAGACAGAATGAAAATGACTGTCAGATGTATTTTCCACCATTGCACCACATGTCCACTGTGTGACATCTCTGTTGTGTTATATTGCCTGGCCTACATTACATCCAAAGCTGCCAATTTGGAATATTGTGCACGCCGAGGTGAATGCCAAGTTGATCCACTCATAAAGTCTGTATTTCTCTCCCAGACACAGACTCGTAATACACATTTATGAATGGGCCCATGCCACATCCCTCCATTTATGAGGGAGCTGGAAATGGAAATGGAAATGTACTTTGTTTACAGGTTGTGCCCCGGAGACGCCCATTCATCTCTTTCATATTAACCCATTTAGCAGTCTAACTGATGGAGCACAATGATAAGGGTTGCCAGGATATTGCTGTTATTATTGCTTTGATTCTATTTTGAGACTCAATAACTCTCACCCACACACCACAAACTAGAGGTAATGAAAGAGATATGTATGTGGTAGAAATGTGTGAATTAAACGCAAAGTACAATTTTGCACCCACTGATAAACCATCTGACCCTGATGAGATTGGAGAGTCTGTTCTATTCTGCTTTAATGAAGCTTGTACCATATTAAAAGTGTGATATTGTATCCCTGGTCATTATAAAACAAGCATATGAATCATACTTTGATATCAACATTTAAACAAATTATCCCATATGAAACATGTGAGTCAGCCCAAACCTAAAGATGATGAAGATGCAACCCTAAAGCTCCATACAGCTCCGTGCTTGTTGTTTGTTTTTTCTATCTTTTCCAATGATTAAGTGATGAAACTTTAAATAATAATGTCCAAAAACTAAGCCTGGACTAATCACATCATATACACACACATTAAAACTTACAGTATATACCTACACATACACCAGCACACTGAAAACTTTGAGACACGACTTTACTCAAAAGGCTTCTGGTAAATCATGAATCCAGCATCATGTGAATGATCCCATCTGCACAAACAAGCTCCAAACATGGGCAAACAAACGCATTCACACACTAACCTCTGCGAATCAACATCAGAAAATCCAGACGATACCCAACGCTAGGCAACCATGCCATCCCGGTGCAGATGGCAGAGTCTGATCATGTTTATTTTATTCTAATCCAATGCACTTAAGTCCAATTACCTACCCATGCCTTCTAAATGTCGTTGCTGGGGATATAAAAGAATGTGTGCAGGGGTGTGTGTGTGGGTTAATTATTGCACCAATGCTGTAACATCAAAAAAATGTGCTGACCCATCCAGTTGTAGTTCATACAGGCTTCCTGCTCAAAAGGGACTCCACAAGCTTTCACTTTCAAGTCCAACCATTTGTTTAGGCGGTTAGAACGGCTGCACCAAAGATTCTCTGTGCTGGCTGAACAGTCTGTCGTCATATGTTAGCCTGGCACCCAATTTATTTCTGTACAGGAAACAGCAAGAGGGCAAATGGACAAGAGGTCAAGGATGCCTTCTTATCATCTTATCATCTCCTCTGATGCAACGCTGCCCCTTCTGCTCCACTCTCTCTGTCTCTCTCTCTCTGATAGAGTTTCGTGTTCTGTGGCCTCCATCTGGTAGGAGAGCAGGGCACTCATTTTCACATCTGGCACTACTGCTTCGCCCAGTTGAGAAGATCTTCCCTGTGGCTCTTGGGTGGCAGCCGATCTTCACCTTGATAACATCTGTATGGATTAAGACTTTTATTCTGGTAATTTTTGCAACATTTTTCAATGACGGTGCTTCATTTTTGGCTTGGATTTTTGTATGAATGAATGTTTTGATTTTGTGGCCTCATGTCATGTGCGTGTGCATTTTAACCTTGGATGTAGTCAGAGTAAAGCGTACTCTAACCTTGTCATTTTGCATCTGATTATGATGATGATAGTGTTGCTGGTATACCGTACGATAGCCAGTCATTATTTTCATTCAAGTACACTTCAACACCCTAGGACATATCTTATCTGTGCTTTATCTGTGGTGCAGCATCCTCATGATTGATTCTAAAACAAGGTATGGGAATCAGAAAGTCAGTTACTCCCGTGTGTGGCCCACGCAAACAGGAAGGGCTGGTCAGTACGGCTTTCTGAGGGAGAGACTAATGATGGGCAGGGAATGCAGCTGTGGAGGTAGTTGGTGGTTTGACTTGATTATAATCCAGTGAGTAACAAATAGGGATTCACCCTGCTGCAACAATGGAATGCAGCTGTGGAGGTAGGTGGTTTGACTTGACTATAATCCAGTGAGTAACCAAAAGGGATCAACCCTGCTGCAACAATGGAGACTGGATGAGCTCTCCAAGTTGGCAACCTCAGTTACTCCACATTCCACGTGTGTCAAAACTAACAAGGTGCAAAAAAAAATCATTAATGCGGCATCTTTGTGCTTGCAGCTTTTTTGTATCGCTTAAAAGTGCTGAGTTCATTAACAATATTAGGTAAAAGGTCCATTATTAATGCTATAGTTCACATAGAATGGAAGACCTTTCAGCACTGAGGTAGCTGGAAAAAACAAACATGCTGCCATAATGTACTGACTATAATAATACTAAAGCTCTTTTATGCATATCTGGGGATACCATTGGTATTGGTAGTCTATAAAGTGTTAAATGTGCCTGATGGCTTTTCGAGTAATCCTACAAACAAACACAAGCAGGAATATTCAGGGTGTAGTTTTATAATAAACTATACTCCTCCTCCGTGACAGTTAAAGATCTGTAAGACTTTCAATCATGTGATCAATTTATATTTGCAGCCCAACTTAGTTCTCAGCACGGTATTTACCCAGCACAAACAACAACACCATTTACATAAATAAAAGGAATAAAGCTACATAAACAGTAAAATCATTGAAAATATTACTTGACCCAGTTTGAGCGTTCACATCTGGGTATGTGTGCTTTAGTACCATATTTGCTTATCTGCTGCATCTGTCACTCAGCACTGGCAGTCTTTCAGGTCTGTCAGTTTGTGCGTTTTAGATGAAAGATCTATTTATATAGAACGTCTGCAGGAGCCAGTTTCTCGGTTGCTTCGTCAGAGAGCAGGGCTGTCTGTGGCAGCAGGCTGAAGGGGCTTTAGGCTCTTCATCCCCCCTGGTGAGGTTCTATCCCAGCAGGCTTAACGGCACAGACCCAGTCAGCTGCCACCGAGAAGGATAGACAAGGGATAAATTGTTCCATCTTCACCTGAGCAATGAGGAGAGTAAGAATAAAGGTGGTACGCATCGCATTCACAAAAACTAATTACATCTGATGATTAAACCTGTATTGTTGCATTTCGATTTTGTCAAAAGAGGATTGGTCGATACTGGAACGCAAATCACAGGCCACAAATTCTTTAATTAACCCTTTAAACACTAAAGTGACTTGTTATGTAATTGACTATGCTAAGCAAACAGTCCAGGGTTATTTTAAGATTTTTAGAAAACGTGTTATTGACCCTTTCCCATTAGTAATCCAGTCACATATAATGTAGAAAAGACATTTTAAACAAATCTAATAATTAGTAGAGGTTATGATTTAAAGAAAAATCCACTACAAAACAATTGACTTTATATTCTAGAACTCTGGGGTATCATTTTATAGAGATTTCTCCAGATAGCACCCTGATATCTCTTGTTGGGCTTTTCACTATAACTTAAAATGAACCTAATAAACATGGAGCCAGTGGTGGTTACCTCATAGTTCGAGAAATTAATCAGAATGTGAGATCATGAATACAACTTGTTTAAATCTCTGCAAAAATCTACTCGATCGCTGACAATGTTTCTCCATTTCTGTGATTTTATTGAAGTGACACATCAGAGGAGGACTTCTTTCATTCAAGGTCTCACAGATTCGGTCTCATTAATAAAACCTTTCAAAATGTCTATACAGAAAAATATGAATAGGAGGACGCTGCTCAAATACCATTATTACTTGACACACATACACTCCATGACATCCACAGCTAAAACGAGTTAAGAGTTAAGGCCTTTTTTTCCACATTGTGTGCTCAGCTGTGTGTATCACCTTAGAGCCAACTATTGACAAGTATTGCAGCAGTACACAGCATGAGTGGCCCTGCGGCTGTGTCCAGGGCTGGAACATTGCACAGCACTATTGACTGATTTAACAAGCAATAAATGAGTGTAGTTGTTTGTCTGTGTGTTTTTGTGAGAATCGTGATGTCATATTACCCGGCTCATAGCTGTCTTGTTAACAAGCTCTATACTTTGCTGTACTGTCAACTAATCCTTTGTTTTTAATTGAAATATTAGTTTCCCCCCCACCGTTCCCCTCGTGTACCCTTCCAGTTAGTTATGTATTCTGAGTGTCCGTGTCATGTGGAACCTCATATTGACAGCTTAGTCGTCGACTACCCCGACCCTCTTAAGCCACTGTGTGTGCCATCCTACACCCCAATTGTTGATTCCACAAAAACACCCTGTGTGCTTTCTGTGAATGATATGAAAGTTTATGCTTATTTGGACCTGGTTATGGTTTGTATCTACCACATTTTATTTATATGACCTACTTGTCACATGTAGATTGAAATCAGTTGTTATGTAACCACTCATGAGTGTTGACTGCAAACCAGAAATGTCTGTGATTTAATTCACGCTCTGTCCTGGAATGACAAACAGCACAAATTCCTCCTTGACCCCGTTCTTATCTTGTCAAGATAAGGTGGATAGGATTGGAATGGTACCTGGTGAGCCGATGTGAACTGAAAATCTCATATGCCCTTTGCCAAACAAGACAGGAACAAATCAATTTTATTTTTATGTCTGACATTTTCAGGTTTTGTCCTCAGAAAATGGCATCAAATGTGGGGCTACTTTGTGATGCGTTGTCTTGTGTTCATTCAGTGACTGAAATGTTTTGCAATGAAACCCTGGTTGAAATGGTTGCATTTGTTAGTTTCACTTCATGAATGAAAACAAGTGTTTACATTTTTTGGGGTATATTAAACTGAGGACAAGGCAGAAAGAACTTGTACAGTGGGGAAAAATAGATAATCATGTGACTGCATCTGGCAGGTTTCATCCTGTTGTAATGTGGAACTTCTGGAATCATCTGGCCTCTGGTCATTACCTTTCTTCAACTCCATCCTGTTGTCTTGTGAATGCTGCTTATGGTTCCCTCTCCATGCATTAATCTTGCTAATTCACCAGTGGCTCCCTCTAGTGGTTAAAATGGTGTAATGGTGTAAAGTGGTGTCATGGTACAGTTGGATGAAAAAACAGCCAAGATTAAAGGAATGTTTTATTAATTGTTACATATAAATTCACATTTATGTAAACACATACTCAGGTAGACACCTTTATATTGTTCTATTTTGAAAAATACACTTTTCAGACATGGAAATATCAGGAACTTGCAGCATGGTGTATGTGTCTGCCACTGTCATTGTTAGAACAACCAATTCTAGTAACACAAAAGTAATGAGCCGGCTACAAACATTATTTCCTTTTTTGCAATTTTTTTTGCCATTTGCTATCTTGTGCTGAAGCAGTTTATCAAAAACAAAAAGAAAATGAAAACAACACTCACTTGAGAAACTATTTCTTGTCTTTACCACCTTACTTACTGTATATGATTCAACAATCCTATTTTTGTTTCAAATATCTGCTTATTGACGTCTAACCTGTAATCACAGTAACAGCAAGAGCACGGAATTGCATTTCTCTACACAAAAGATGATGCTAAAAGTCCCTGTGTTCCTACAGCATCCGAGCTTGACCCTCAACAGTCGACTTCAGACTCCTCTATCTCTCTGAGTCTTTGCAGAAACAATCTAGTTACCAATTTGTCAGCCAAACTCCTACGTCTGCGTGTAGCGGATGATCTCACTGAGGTCATAGCCTGTCACTGCAAAGGCAAAGCCATCTCCATCACAGAACTTTGCCCCACAGATCTGTGTGTCTGTCACACACTCATTGTACATATGGGCAACCTTGAGGAAAAATGAGAAACATTGGATTATTGAGGGACAGAGAAAAAATTGAAAACATTTTAACCTGATATATATCAAATGTTGTTCTTGAGTTTTTGACCCTCTTATGAGAAAGTCTTTGCACATTAAGAGATTTTTTCCAGCAGCACAATTAGTTACCTCCACACTGTTGGTCTCTGGAGTCATGGTCAGGTGCCAAACCCTCACCAGAGAGTCCTCAGCAGCAGACAAAAGCTAAAGGAGACACAGAAGGTCATACAAAAATAAAACAAATGGTTGTAGTGACAAATGATGACAACAAAAGAAGTATCTCTTTAGCTCTGACGTGGAAAACTATCCATTCACATAATTAACTCAATTCAACGTCAAGTTCAATTCAAATGACAAATGACACAAAATAAACTCTCAACATTTTTCCTGTCCGGCTAGAAAGGCTTACCAGTCCAGAAAAAGGAGCAATGTCCAGTGAGTAGATCCAGCGAGCATGGGCGTTTATCTCAGCTTGTAGAATTCCAGTCACAGCCTCATATAGACGGATCTGGCCAGTGCCATAACCTGCCACAACGGTACCTTTCCACAACTTGACAGATGAGCAACTCATACTAATAGAAAGGGGGCAAAGGAGAGAGGAGGGGTAAAATGAACAATGCCTTCTGCTTTAGCCTGGTTACTCAGATCAACCTGATTTTGTGTGTGTACCTAAGGCGGTCTGTACATTCTTTCTTTACAAGTTGGTTACTACTGTGCCAGCCTCAATGTATTTATTACATTCTTGAGCAACATTTACACAACTACAGAAGAATGGAATGAACTTCTTACTCAAAGCCATGGATCTTGTTGAGCAGCTGAAACTCCTCCCCAGACTTCCACACACAAAGGTTGCCACCATCATCTGCACTGACCAGGTCCGCTATGCACTCCTGAGTGAAAGAAGAGTTCCACAGAGAGGGGATTATGTGACAGAAAGTCCTGATAGATTGAAATTCCTTGAAGCATAGAAGAATAGCTGACAACCTGCTTAAGTAACCAATTACGATAACACATCGACGCATGGATAAGACAGGACACAAACAAGCATGCACACACACACCAGGCTCCCAGAGCATTCTGAAGCCATGTCTGTGATGGGCTCCTTGTGTTCCTCCAGGACCTCAGACAGCGTGATATTACTTCCTTTACTAGGAATATCAAAAACTAGAATCGCACCAGATGAAACGCCTAAAAAGGTAGAGAAAAAAAGGTCAAATATGTATGTTTATATGTATATGTATTTATTATAGAAGTAGTATAGTATGGAAGAAGTAACCAAAAACACACAGTATTTAACTCACCCACGGATATATATTTTTCCGGTACTGCTGCTATCCCTCTGGCAAACGTGGCCTGAGCTGGCAGGCAAAGCTCAGTCAATACACTATGTTTACATTTTCTAACAAACTATGCCTACGAGTACACATAAACATGTGTTTTAGCAATAGACATTAAAGCTACTTGTGAACATGTGTGTACAAAAAGGTGAAAAGTTGGAGACACACAGAGGCGAGGGGTTCACCTGTGGGCGTTTCTGAGGTATCCAGTGCATGCCAGTACACCATGATCGAGCCATCAGATTCATACATCTAAAAACAAGAGGAGATAGTTGAAAGGGACTTTAAATACACACTTTCTCTCTCTCTATATGACACACACACACCTGTATGCCCTTCTGCGATGTCACCACCAGTAGATCACGTGAGGGTAAAACGCACCAAGCTGCCTGGGATGGGACAACACAGGATTTTTGCTTTAACCAACAGGAAATGTGACCCAACATGAAACAAAGTGACATATATAATATAATCTAAATTTCCAAGCAGTGGTCTGGTGAGATTTGGTGGTAACATTTATGATGTTAGTTCTACGTAAGTTGAAATGGTCTTGTGGTCTGACCTGCATAATGAGTGAGTTGCTGGTGGACACGTTGGGTTCTTTGGACTGCAGCTGACGGTGTGAGTAGTTGAGTCCGTCCCAGGACGCACTGACCATGTTGACCACGTTCGCGTGGACCACCGTGAAGTAGGTGAGGCTGCGCGGGGCGATGCGCAGCACGCTCAGGTTGTTGTACAGCGCCGAAGCGCTGTTTTTAATCTGAATGCTCTTTTCCTTGTGGTACATCGTAGTCTTCTTTATGTCTACAGTTTATAAGAATGGCACTGGACGACCCGGTGTCAATCTGAGAGCAAATACAGACTGACATGAACGACTTTTCTTCTGATTTGTCATTTTACGGAGTGCATGTTAATACTGGCTTTAACCTTATTTGCCAGGAATTAGCTACTAAAAGCAGCTAGCTACATAGCTAACCAGGTAGCCCGCTAGCGCTTTTAGCCTGTATTCCATAAAATTATCCTACAAGACACCTATATTTTTTATGTTTTACACATTCTTACCTCGTATGACGTAAAATTAATGGCGAGTCGTGACCAATCAATGCAGATAAAGGTGACACGAACGAATCACTTTCTCTAGTTACCATTAGCAATACTGGCGTCATCCGCAGCCATAGAGACGGAACCGACGCTTACTGCGTAAATGCGTCATAAACGGTTGCCACGCAACACGTATACACAGCAGAATATGCGGAAACGCTCAGGTATATTAAACATACAATATTTTGGCTCCCGTTTCCAGTGATTATTCTCAAAAGGTAAGAAATATATGGTGTAATTAACACAGTGTTCTGATTTAATGGCTGACCGGTGTCTTCTTTGAATGCGTTACTACTAGTCTGTGTGTTGTTTAAATAATTACAATACAGTACTGGTGAAGTATCAGTATGTGCTTGGGTGGTGGAAAAATCGATAATTAAAAAACGTTTGAGCACAACCACTGGATGGCGCTAAGTAGTAGATTCATATTGTACAAATTGTGTCCCAATATGCTGACTCTAATGAGAAGAAGAGTGAGATGCACTCCATGGCGGTGAAGTAAGGACGATTTCGATCTGAAGTTGGGCAGAATCTTTTGCTTTCATGTGACAACAAGCTGTCAAACATAAGAAACCAAGGCCACATTCATTCAATTCTATGGATGTGTTACACTTGCAATTCAGATTTTTATCAATTTTATTTGCACTGCTAACCAAATGGCAGCTAATGTTGAATTAATTGATTTATTTTAGACTTGATATTTTTATGATGGAAATACAGAATAAATATGTGTGTGTGTGTGTTTATAGTACTTGTACATTCTGTGTTTGTCTGCAGTCATATTTTCTCCTTATTTTATTCATAATTTCACATATTTCACTTTATATTTGTGTTTCAGTGCCAATCTCTGAGCCACAGATGCCTTCAACGCAAGAGGCCCCTCAAACAAACAGCCAAACTAGCGAGGACATCCCAGATCGCACTCCTCCACCCCAATGGGAGGACATGGTGATGGAAGAGGATACAGATGAGATAATGGAAATGGTGATGGATGAATTGTTGAGGTCGGTCTTGGATGCCTGTTTCAAGGCAGAAATTGAGCGACAGGTAAAACTGAATGTGTATTATTTTTACCTCATTTTAGTGTGTGAGAATAATACTTTTTCACAAGAGGCTAAACCAATTGTACACATCTACATTGTCAACAACCTTTTTCGACAGCTAATACCTTACACTGCATCTTGGGCGGTAAGTAATCTGATTCAGTGTGTGGAAAAGAAGTTTATGTACCGGGACGAGGGAGATGGACCAGAGGAAGCCTCCAGAACAGAGGACGTGGAACCTATGCCGTCAACTCTAGATGCCTGGGCTCAAGGATGTGTGCCTGTTACATATGCTACCCGAGCCTCATTTCCCTGTGCTCAGCAGGTACTGAGGTTTAATGTTAATTTCTTAGTCATAAAGATTGTGTTTGGGATTCAGGCTATATGTCAATTGCAAAGATATCTTGGACATTTACTAATGTAATGTAATTGGGAGTTCCTAGTAATTTTGTTCCTAACAGTGATCTATCAACCAATTTTTATAGGAGCCTGCAAATGTCAAACCTGTGCTCAGTCCTCTGCGTCAAGAGAAAAAACGTCTGAGTCTGAGTTTTCTTCCCATACTTTCCGAACAAGAAACATCACCTTTTCCCAGTTCAGCCACAAAACAAACAGAGTCACCAGCCAGCCTCGAGAGCAATGCAACGGCTGGTGCATGCATCTTTCCAAAACTATCTCGAAAGGACACAAGACCCAGAACAACCAGAGGTGACAAGGACTATGCAATGCACAGTCCTCTCTCCCCTCTAAAAAGTGTTAAAAAGAAAAAACCTCCAACTTGTTTACCTCCCAAACAACTTTCAGAAAAATCTGCAGTGCCTCTGCCCAGTTCAAAACAAAAAACGGGCATGAAGGAAGAGGGTGAAATTAGAGCATCTGGGTTTTATCAACATAAAGAGGAACCAATACAAAAGCTTGATCCTTCCTGCCTGCCTAGATACAGCATCATTCCACAGTACGAGATACTGGATACCAACTGCACAATCGTCCAAACCAAGAGGACAAGTCTTCCCAAACCAGATCTAAAATACCACAAGAAAAAATGATGGTAAGCTCATTCAGACCATAAGCCACTGATGTGGATCAGCCAGCCAAATTTCAGACGAGAAACAGAGCAGATGTCTGTTCGGAAAGCCATCTGCCTCCAGGCATAGAAGGGAAGGAATTACCCCATTCTCTGACTCAGCAAGACAGGACCCCCTGGATTTGGCCCAGCTTGGGGCGACATGGTGGCTTGGGGGTTAGCGCTGTGGCCTCACAAGAAGGTTCTGGGTTTGAGTCCCAGGTGGACTCTGGTCATCCCTGTGTGTCTGGATAGGTTTCCTCCAGGTACTCCGGTTTCCTCCCACCTCCAAAGACATCCAGCTTAGGTGATTTGGAGTGTGACTGAGATGTCTGTCTCTGTGTCAGGGTGTACCTGACTGCTCGAAAAGGCTCCAACCCCACCACGAACGTAACATGGATAAGCGGTACAGGTGATGAATGTATGTTTGGCAGCTCAGCATCTACTCACCAGTTCAGTCTACCAAGTCTACCAACAGGAAATGATGCAGTCCTGTAGCCCTTGCAACCACCTCATGTCTTGGAACTGTGACTGTATAATATATTCTGTTAATATATATTCTGATAATATTTAAGATGCCTTAACAAAACAGCTCAGTCTTGAAATACTAAGCTGTGAAAGAAGATAATACATTTTACTCAGTTCATTTTTCATTTATTCTCTCTAAATTGCAACACTGGGTTAAATTGTAAATTTATTATGTTAATCTTACTTAATACAAATGATCATTCCATTGATTGCTTCCCGAGTGCTCTCTCTCTCTCTCTCGCTGTACATAGCATCAGCACCTAATCACAGAAAAAAACCTACGGCTACATTTATCTATGATTTTTCTGGTTTTCATTCACAAAATTTTGTAGCTTCTCTTTTTTTAGATTTTTTTTGTTGTTTTGTTACCTGGAAAACCAGTGAAGTTTGAACCACTTTCCTGCATCATGTCACCACCTTCGATGTACATGGGCTTTGAAATTTTGCTTCAAACACATTGCACAAGCATAATAGTACAGGTGCTCTGAAATGTTGGTTTTGTGAATTGTTGGGTTTTGCTTTACAATGAATCCATGGAGAAAGACATCACACATTGGAATATTTTAGCCAATACTTTTACATAAAGCAAACGCAGGAAAATTATATTAATCTTTCCATTCACTTTTTGCATGGTTTTAAGTCAACACTGTCACAGTCCTTTGTCAAATTTGTAAAATCCTTCACATTCTTGTAAAATCCTTTCTGAATAAATAAACTGTAAACTTCATCAGCACATACTGGAGGAAGTTTGTATTGCACAAAATTAGCAAAACAAACCGATATAACATTTGTAAAAAAATAAATAATAATAATTGCAAACAATTTAGTTAATCTTCGACAATATTTTAGTGTATAGTAGTCACATGACACACTGAAATTGATCCAAAATGTGTAAAATGTACTCATGTGTTTCCGTCTCTACATGCAATTCACTTTTTTCACCAGCAGATGTCCTCCATGTGCAAGCTGGGAGTATTGATACAATTTCGTTATCATCTTTAACGGTTCAGTGCTTCAAAAAAGCCTCATTTAGCCATCACTAATTCCACATGAAAACGAAAGCTGCTTTCATGAACGTCGGCAAGAAACATTACAGTGTTTTTAATGGGAAACCAAAGAAAAGCAAAGAGTTTGCTGCAATAATACATCTAAATCCTATCGCTATGTGCTTGGACACCCACCAGCAGAAACAGTTCAGTGGTCGTGCAACCTATCTTTTCTAAGGCGGACCGGAAATCACATTAGTGGCGAGCCAATCATCATTCACTTCCGCTGTATTCCGACCAATCAGAAGTACATTTTGTCGAGCAGCATGTTTCACTGACCCTCTGCACACGTGAGACCGTGATGTGAACGAAACATTTTAGACCAAATATTGTTGGTTGTTCGGAATTTCTACCATTTTTACAACGAAAAGGGCCAAAAACATGAAGAGACTTGTGGAGGAAGCAGAAGAGGTAATTATGACAGCATTTGATACACCTTAACTGTTTCCTGTTTTTCTACATTACCGTCCGACACTTGCTAGTTGGTCGAGCTTCTGAAATATTGCGTCTTAGTTTAAATTCTTTTTGAACTTATTTTAAGACGACCAGTTCTAGGTTTGTATAAATTTAACGGGAATTTTCACAGTAGTATCCCGTTTTTGAGTATACCATGTAGAAAACGAAAAATAATCTCTTAATTTATAGACTAGTGTATATTTCGTATGTGCTGGGCATTTTCACAGAATGCATAAGGCAAGGTGTACTTTTTTCGTCCCACAGGAAATTTTGTGCAAAATAACTCAAACATAATTCCCATATCATTTAGATATATTTGATACCTTTGGAAACTTTTCACTAGGTTAGATGTACGTGAATTGTATGCAGTAGACGGCACTAAATTACCAATTAATGTACCTTTGTTTAAAAGGCACACCCAATACCAAAACCTTACATTTAAAACTTAAATTCTCAACTCTCATGCCTGTGTTTATCTTATTAATCTTTTAACATTTTCATTTCATACTCCGTCAATGTACAGATTGGCTCAGATTCATCTCCAGGGGATGAGGTTCCCATGGAAGCCAAAAGGAGTAAACCAGAGAAGGATGAAAAGAAGGAGTTGGCGTTTCACCCAGTGAAGCTGTCCCGGAATGATCTGTACAGACCTCCGACAGCAGAGGAACTAAACCAGCTGAAAGAGGCCGAGAGCCTGTTTCACTGCAGTCTGCTTAAAATGCAGGTGTGACATCTCTCATAGTAACAAAAACATCAGAAAGTGTTTTACCCATCTGTAATTGAAGCCCTGTTAAATTTATTATACTCCTCCCATTTACAGATGGACGAGTTGCTGAAAGAGATTGTGCTGGGTGAACGTAGGAAACAGCAAATAGATTCCTTCATTCAGACAATCACAGACCTGCTGCAGACTGTGCCTCAATCCCCAGAAGTTGAGGTATGTGTTTGGGATTTGTGTTACGAATATGTATATACTTTTTTTTTGCATAATCTCATGAATTTTTTAAAATGTAATTTTTAAGTAAGGAAGTGCTGCAAAACTGAGACAAACTAAGGATGTCTCTCATGATTTTCTGCAATCTGTCCATGTGTCCAGCTGAGTGACCTGTCATGGCTGTCCAGCACAGTCAAGGTTCCTTTCCTGCTGGTACCAAAGGTGTCAAAGGGAAAGTTCCACATGGCCCCGCCAGTTTCAGTTGATGTGATTGGCAGCTACCCTTTAGGGACCTGCATCAAGCCATGCATTGTGGTGGATGTGGCTGCCACAATTCCAGCTGTAAGTTGTCTGTATTATTTGTACTACAAAAAATTATTTATCCAGTGTTATCTCTGTGTTGTTACATGATAAAAAAGCTTTAATCTTTCTGTCTTAGGATGTCCTTCACCCCAAGGATGTTCTGAACCAGAGGTATCCCAGGAAACGAGCTTTCTACCTGGCAGGTCTGGCTCAGCATCTCATGTCCTCCTCTGAAATTGGGACCATGCGTTATTCCTGTCTCCAAGGGAATCGACTCCGACCAGTTCTACTACTGACTCCTCCAGGTATTTCTTTTATTTTGTAGGATACTGAATTGATCACTTTTGTCCTTTTGTCTCCAAAGCAAGTCATTCAGAGTTCATTGCATTGGTTTGATAAGTAGAAGCTCTGCTTTGGTGTCCCAACTTTTAGGCAAAGATTTATCCACCTTTACTGTGCGTCTTCATGCTTGTCCACCTCCTGGATTCTTCAAGCCCAAATGTTTCCACCCGGAGAAGAATAACATCCGCAGAGAGTGGTACACTGGCATACAGGCCACTCATTCTGGTAAGAGCCCTAATTTTCACTGCTCATTCATGGGTGGGATGGGTGAAAGTGCAGAGAATTAATCACTGATTAGGATCAGTCAATCAATAAAGTATCATTCTTCTTCTATTTTGGAATCTACAACACAATTAACACATATTAGGTCATCTCATCTGAACATGCAGGACCTTGCTGTCTGGATTTTCACTCATTATTCTGCTTTTAAAGTTTTTTGGGGGGTTTTTTGTTTCAGAAATAATTTGTTACCAGACAATTGTTTGTCTTGTTCTCACAGAGAGGAGTCAACCTCCAACTCCACACTATAACAGCTCTGTTCTGGGGGATCTGCTGCCCAGGGCTCACCTTCAGTTTCTCTCCGCTATCAGCTCTCAGTGCTCAGCCTTTGCTGATGGAGTGGCCTTACTCAAAGTCTGGCTCCGACAGCGAGAGCTTGACCAGGTAGGATAGATGCTGTAGAAGGCAGATACTGGTAAACTGTGTTTTTATCGTTATTGTTTTACTTCTTAAAAGTCAAAATAATCAATATTTTCTCACAATGAAGAATCTGTGGTTATGGTGCAGCACCTGTTACATGCTACACTTGGTCAGGGTATCTTCTGTCTCTCCCTCTGCTCATCTTTCATTAATTCTCCCTGTAGGGCGCTGGCTGTTTTAGTGGCTTCCTGGCTTCAATGCTGTTGGCATATTTACTGACCACACACAGAATCAGTAATACAATGACAGCCTATCAGTTGCTTCGAAACAGCTTGAACTTTCTCGGTAAGCAAACTGCCAAGGGGCTAATACACATTAAGGGTTTAAATTAGGCCTCAACGTGATTCGATCATAAATGATCATGTTTGATTTTCAGCACAATTTTTTTATTTTGATGTTCTTAATCCAAATAAATTTAATCCAATTTCACTGAATATACGAAGACAGCTGAAACTTCATTAAACACTATTGTCTCACAACTTTCCCCGTAACATTCTAATCCTCAGCTTCAACAGACCTGACAGTGAATGGAATTACACTCGCCAAAAATCCTGACACAACAGCCGTGAGTGCTCAGTTATAAAGTGGTAAACTTGCCTCTCACCTAAATGCATATTATTGAATTATTGTCCTTTGTTTTTCCCCTTTCCTGTGCAGCCGCCTCTGACAGAGTTCCACTGTGCTTTTGAGGTTGTGTTCGTGGACCCCTCTGGGCACCTCAACCTGTGTGCTGACATGACTGCTTGTACCTACAAACAGGTACATTCTTTGAACAGGTTTGAACAGGATCAATTGTTAGCAACATGTTAATTTATTGGTTGACAATTTTCAAATTGGTTGTTAGGTGCAACATGAGGCCTCTCTGTCGATGAAGTTCTGGGATGACCCTACTATTGACGGGTTCCATGGCCTCCTCATGACCCCAAAACCCATGATAAGGACAAGCGACCATGTTTTCCAGTATGTTTGTTTAGTAACTGCGATAAGAACTAAAATTGTTTGTATTACTTGCAGCTCAGTCCCATGTGTTCCAACATCCTGTTTATAAAATAGTTTTCTGCTCTCCATCTCCTGATCAGATTATGTGAGTTGGTGAAGCTTCAATCCAGCTGTAAGAAACTTGACCTCCTCAACGAGCTGATGGACAACAGTGGAAACTATGTCCAAACTGCCCTCCCTTTTATTCTCTCACTCCTCCAGCGAGGACTGGGTCAAAGGATCCAGCTCCTCACCCACTCCCTATCTCCCAACCCTGAGGTGAGATTCATCATTCAGATGTTTAACTAATCCACATTTGGTTTGGTTTGGTTAGTTCTGAAAATTTAAACATATTTTTCTCACCGCTTCCTCTCACCTATCATAGATTCAGCTATGTCCTGATTGATGGAATATTATTATGTGTTTTATAATAGACAATTTTATGTGTTTGCAGTGGTCTGTTGAGAGCGAGGCCCCAAAGTATAAAGCCCAGCCCCCTCTCTCCTTCGGCTTGATTTTAAGGTCCGAGCTGGCTGCATCTGTCCTGGAAAGAGGCCCACCTGCTGACAGCCCCAAGGTAACACCATCTTTCGTCTCTAAATCAGTTTTGTGACAAAGAGGGTGAAGTTCCAATGCATTTAAATTACCTTTCTGTGGTGTTCTTGATTGCTTATCAGTTATGTATTGTAATGTTTGTGCAGTTAATCCTTAACACAGTTGTCTGCCCGCCAGGCGGAAGAGTTTCGTCAGCTGTGGGGCCCTCGCTCTGAGCTACGTCGTTTCCAGGATGGGGCCATCACTGAGGCTGTGCTGTGGGATGGAGAAACCGTGTGCCAGAAACGACTGGTCCCTAGACAGATCGTCACTCACCTGCTGCAGCTGTATGTATTATCTCTTTCACAGAAAGAAGTGGAGAAATTGCACAACACTCAGTGTATGTAGTATGATTTTATTTTTTGCCACTGCAACACTGTCAGCTGTTAATTTGGCTATTTTGTGTTGAAAATTATTGGGCAAAATCTTAAGTCATCAATATGCACAATGAATATAACATGTTGTGACTGCACACACGTGTGAAAACGGAACATTTTCATACATTGACATGGCTTACACTAGTGTTAGCTTGGAGGATGATCTTTCTACATATCTTTGAATGATTAACTGACATAATGGAATATAAGGTTGACAACTCTTAAACAGTCTTCAATAGTTGGCTTGTGTGAATTGTTAATTTGTCTGTATTCAGATAGTTATCAAATTTAGCATGATTTGTCTTCTATTGCACTCAACATATACATTCTAACATTAACCTGACGTGCCGTGCCAACATAAAATTACCCACTGTTACAACACTGGCTAATGTATAATCTGTCACCAGATCAACAATCACAAAGTAAACTGGTTGAAATGAATTTATTTGTACTCAAAATCAAAGAGGTACAAAACGATGATATAGTAAATAGATTACACAAATAAGGACACAGATTCCTGTTGCCTTTGTTAACACTGGTAGATCTGGTGGTGACACATGCAAGGAGAAGGCACCCAGTAAATAAACAAAGCCGTCTTTTATTGGCAGCCTCTCTCCAGTGCAGACCAATGAGACGTTTCTCCTTCTCAAATCTGCAGAGTAAGAGATTTTGTCAGTTAGACACAGACACACATTGCCACAATCATATAACTTTTACACAGATTCACCATTGAGTAGCTGAGGTGTCACCCACCTCTGTATTCATCGTTAAGTTGCTTTTGTTAATGTGCCCCTGACAGCTAGTATAGTTTCACTTTAAATTTAATAACATTGGTGGTCTGAAAGTAACTTGTGATCACTCGCCTCTTGAGCTCTTCTGCTTACTTGATCAAACCCTTCTACTCCCACTCTTGCTTGAGCTGTAGCTCACTGTCACTCAAAACTACTCTCGTCTGAGCTCAGTGTGTATAGGAAGGTGTGTACAATGACCATTATTGTATGGACCATGCATACGCCATGTCATCTAGTGCACACGCTCGGTCCCTCGGAGGCAAATTTTCGATTCCCCTTCAAACCCATGCCACACTCAGCCCAGAAACAGCTTCGAAGACAGGAGCAATACTAGTTTGAATTTAAAATATAACCTTGAGAAATTGCAAAAGATAATCTCACAACAACAAAGATCACTAGGACAGCTCTTCACTCATGCACTGTTATCGTCTCATCTCCCTCCTCAACTGCCTCGCATAATAAGGAAATCCTTGTACATCTTCCTTATGTCGGACTAAGTAAGTTCCACATTTCTGTTCAGAAAGATCATCATGTCAGCATGCTCAGAATTCAGTCTTGTCCGGGTTCTAGCAAATGTTTGTCCATCTTGTGACAACAAAGGAGGCAGTGAGACTCCGGGTATGCACAAATAGTGTTTGGCCAGAGTTGCCACTCTGGGGAATCTTGGGCCGTTGATCCTCCACCAGTCAAGAGGATCTACGTCCAGCGTGGGGGAAACATCTCTCAAATAATAATCTACTTGAGCCTCAGAATCAGTGGCATAGGATGAACTGTAGTTGTCTCCAAGGAGCAGCATCATGGTGTTTTTGGTGTCATCTCTCATTTGTGATGTCGTGGCACCTTGCTTGTTATCATCAGGTATAACCAGTGTCTCCTGGTTTTCAATCTTTGTGATGACAGGAGTAGTTACAAAACTGGAGACCAGTTCATGCAGTTTAACCTTTGCAGCTACTCTTCCCATTGGCGTCAGAAAGCCGAGGTGTTTGTGACGAGGGTCCAGCATACAGGCAATCAGAGCTGGTTTGGAGGCTAGGTCGCTTGAGTCAACCTGTGAACAGTTAAAGTAAATGTCAGTAACAATGGATATGTTGAGAGCGTACTATATATATATACTAATAAGTATTAAACATGCTTGTTGACAACCATTCTATTGAAATCAATACAAGGCAAAACTAAAATTCAGCATTAGTTTATGCCTACCTCCATCTGATTTCGCAGTGACTTCTGAACTTTCAATTTGAACTCAGACACTTGTTTGACATCACTCTCTTTTGGCACAAGGTGAGTCTCAATGAGGCTGAATGTGATTGGGTAGATGTTTGAGATGGACACTTCAGTTTCTGCAGATATGACTGTCGTTGCCCATTTTAAAGTGGCTAGCACAGGTGTGAAATTTACAATAACTTGCCAGTAATCGTCCTCTATCTCAAAAGCCTGAGCTTCATGTTTGTCGATGACTGTGCGGTCAGACAGCACAGCTTTAATTGCCCATCTCTGCTCCAGCAGCCGTTCAAACATGTCGCAAATGGTGTCCCACTTGGCTTTGTTTGACTGGATGAGTTGATTTTGTGGCAGGCACATCTGCGTTTGCATCAGCACCAGAGCTTCACTTGCTTGTGTGTTGTGTTTAAAGAACTTGACAAGTTTCCCAGCTGCAGCAATTATGTGGAGTAGATCGTCACTCAGTCCTTCATTAACGGCCAGCTGCAGGGTTTTGGCAAAACAGACAGCGGAGTCCCAGGTGATGTGGGAGCATGCGTGGTCTGGTGAGATTTCATGTGTGTTGTTATGAACACACACAGTCACTTTCCCAATGATGTCCCAGGCCTCAACAGTGTCAAGAATTCTGTCTGTGAAGCTCTCTGATAGTCTGTGTGTCTGCAGCACGGCCGACCTTCCTTGCCAGTCCTCAGTTATGTAGGAACAAGAAATGGTAACGTACCTCTCAAATGGGTGTCCTGTCCAGCAATCAGCAGTGAGAGCCACCTTCTCTGCCCTGCATAACTGTGCCCTAAGTTCCTCAACCTTCTCTTCATAAAGGCCTTCTATAATGTGCATAATCTCCCCCGATGGGGGAACTTTGTAATCCCGCACAATGAAACCTAGCAGGTCATGGAAACCCTCACCATCAACCAAATCGATGGGAAGCAGATCTTTAGTTATCATTCTGGATATCAGCCCGGTGACTTCTGATTGTATGATGCCATTACTGTGAGGTACAGGTTCCGTGTGCTTGCTTTTGATGTGGTACATCATGGACGTGGTGCTGCTCAAATATTTCAGTCTTATATCACATAACGTGCAGCGGACCTCGTCATCTTTTCTGACGAAAATGTCCCAGACGGAGCTCCTTTTCGCACGTTCCCTCGCCACATTATCACTGTTACCATAGCTGCTGCTAGTAGCTTCGTTGTTGTTAAACATCATGGTGTCTGATTGAGAAGCCTCCTCCTCGCCTGGACTGAGTGGCGCTTTCTCATCATCCTCCCGCTTCATTATGGACACACAAGACCTGCTAGAGAGAGATAGATATGATGTTTTTATAGTTTATATTTTTTGCTATTCATTATATAATGTAAGATATAATCATTATGTTCTGTTGGTGATATAATTTTACATTCCGTGCTCCAAAGTCGTAATTACCAGTTAGGAACTTTTTTTGATGATACCCAAGTTGCCGAGATGTTATGTCTGAAATGGTGTGTCAGCAGGAAGGATGACCCCATCAACAGTTGATGGGGCATTTATTTAATTATTTCAAATTATGCCTCAGACAGAACTTACAAATAACTAACTACGACTGTCACACAAGGGACGTTTCATCTAGGACTGCAGCTTTCGATTTGTTTAGTAACCGAGTATTATACCGATTATTCTGGCGATTTCTCTAATACCAGGATAAAAACAATACTGCATTTTTCCCCATTAAATTGCTTAAGCTTTATTTATGGGCAATAGTGATATATAGAGGAGAAAATACGAAAAGTCTCTGAAATGAGAGAAATTCACATCATACATCGCCAGGTAACGTTGGCCACGGCACTGATTTCCGTTATAACTCAGCCATTATTTATAATAAACGTACGTTCTTTCAGCTGGCAGTCATTGTTTAAGGTTGAATGCAATTAAACGTGAAGTTAACTTTACCTTGTTGTGTCGGGTCCGCTGGCCGCACTCGATGCATACACTGGATGTTTTCTATTTAGATGTTGTAGCATTGAGGACGTGCTGTTGTGGTATGCTAACTCAGTTTTGCAATACTTACACTGAACTATGTTTTCTTTTCGTTTTAACCTGTAATGATCCCACACTTTTGACACTTTGTGTCGTTTTCTTTGGCGTTTCTCCTCTTTTAGTCTCTCGCTGTTTTCTTGTCCCTCTTCATCCATTGTTTTGTAATACGCGCTTCACATCCACGTTACAGCTGCCCAGGCGATCAACAGCGGAAATAACGTAAGCGCGTTGTGCAACAGAAAAAAACATCTATGCGAAACACGGCGTGCTGTATAGTTCTGGATTTAACGAAGCAGGAATCGTTTCATAGTTATATAGTTTCATTATTATTCTGAAATGATAATAAAGTCGACATTAATCGTGCTTTTGGAGATTTTTGCTTTTTTTTTTCTTGCTAACCACGCCACGAGTACGATTCCCGGGTTGGAATTCCTATCTCGGGAGGAGCACGTGAATGCAGCAGTAGACTCGTCAGTGGTGCACTGGCCTTTTACGACTACAGATGGCGCTATATTTTCATTGGGGGTTTTTAATCTTTATTAACAAAACACAAAAATATATAGAAACAATACAGACATGTGCTCTTTCAATAAAATAAAAACAAAAATGCAAAGAACATTAGAACAACCAACCAAATGAATGCAACATATTAGAAGGGGGAGTAAAATAGAAAAATGTATCATCAGTTATCGTTGAAAAGTTCACAATAAGTTTTACTACTTCTCTTAGTCTATAAGTTGTAGACTTCTTATATCGTCTTTAAATTTACATAAAAATCCAATGAAATTGGGAGCATTCTTTTCCATTCTGCATTTGTGTATATGAAATTTATCATATAAAATGAACAAATTTACAATGAACTCAATGTCAAACCTTACTCGTCTAAAGTACATAATGACACTTTAACAATCAAAAATCACAATAACGTTAGTTTTACACAATATATAATCCGTCAATTGATTCCAGAAACTAATTGAATGGATGCAGTGGTAAAACAAGTGTGTCAAAGATTCTGGTTCATAATTGCAGAATTTACTTTTTTCTCAAAGTTTTATTTAGTGAGAGATAAATTTATTGGATATATTATTGTGTAAAGTCTTGATGTGCAGTTCTTGGTAATAACCACGCCGTTTGCAAATCAATGCCTACAAACAAATCGTTCCAAAATGCTCCTGCTCAAGAAGAGATTTTCCTTTTTTTATATGAAGTATGGCGTGTGTGTTGTTGCATTTAATCTTCATTGGTTGTTATCCAGCGTGGAGCATGGCAGCGGCGATGCATGTGTCTTGCAGTAGACTGCTTGTGCTGTCATTTAACAATCGAAAACGAAAAACACAGGGGAGAATAAAGTTGACAAACGGAAGACGAATTGAAACAGTAATTTTGTTGTTGTTTACGTCCGGTTGTGTTGTGTTGTGCATTTACGGGTCTCGCGCCGTATTTCCATGAGCGTCAATGCAGCCCTCACTGCTGGCTAGGCTAAGCTAACCACGTACATTGTAGCTTTGTTACTGAACGATGTCTCAATCAGGAGACCTCCATGACTGATGCTTTCCGGGCTGGTCCGCCGTATCGTTAGCGACCTACTGCTCATAATAGCGTAACAGACCAACCTTTTATTGCCATTTTAATTAGGAAGCAATGATGTCTGAGAGACTTAAGGCGCTAAGTCCAACGCGTACGACGTGTTGCGTGAAATTTGAGAAGGCATCGCTGAGCTAATCACATTTAGCAAAGCGTTAATTTGGGGGTTGTCTTAGCTGATTTCATTAATTCACACACACACACACACATACAATCACGCGGACGTCTAAGGGACGCCGACGCTAACAGCCAAGTAGTGCGTGTGTGTATGCCAGGCACACACTCAGGCAGCCAGCGGGCTGTGTTTACCTTGCGGTCACGCCACCACCGTCGTTGTCTGCCGGGGTATCAATCAAACCCGTGTGTCTGCTTTTCAAGTGCATCTGCATCGAGGTGGTGCTGCTATGGAATTTCAGCTCCTTGTTGCAGTGTCGACACACAACCACATTGCGTTTTGCTTTTAAGGAGAAATGTTCCCAGACAAGGGATGCCTTTTGCCTTTTCCTCATCGGGCCCTCGTCCATGGTGCCTTTATTTTCCATGACCGCATCTGGAGTTACTCCATCGACGAACCTGGTCTGACCACGTGACGAACGTGACGTGCCCGTGAGCATGTTTTGAGGTTTATCTGAAACTGTTCATAATCTACTTTAAGCCCCATACGACAGTTAAGGATAATGTACATATCAGGGATTCAGCTTTGATCTTGTGGTAACTGCTGATGTTGATTCAGCGCTGTCCTCTTGTTTCCCATCATCGCCAGATGTGTTTGGATCCAAACAAGCTTTAATCCCAATTTTCAATGTGTAATAAAATAAATGCAAAACTTTGTGTGGGGATTTTCTGCCTTCTTTCTTTCTTCTATGTTACAGTAAAACCAAAAATGGATTCGCTTCACTGCTCTGTACATATGAATCCAAATGATTATGATTACCCTATTTTTACGAGTGATTTTATTTGTTTCTCTTAGGCATGCTGATATCCCAGAATCTTGTGTGCGTTATCTTGGGGTGATAATCGACGATGTCATCAAAGTAGAAAATAAGGTGAGCCCCCAAATGTTTTTGTTGTGGTTGTTTTGATTAGAAGGTGTCATTGGTCCACTTAAGCACAAATTCTTCAACAGTGTGGGACACTTGTTAATTTAAAGTGCAGAGAGAGGCAGGCGCTAGTTTGTAATCTTTAATTTACTGTTGCTGTTTGTTTCTAATTGAAAGTCAGTCAAAATACATTTCTGTACTCTGTATGTCTTGTATTCTCCAATTGCTGATGATGTGCTGTCAAAATAAAAGCTTCTCAGCAATTGAGGCAGCAGATGCCCTCGTGGGTTTTTTTAAAACGATATGATTGCTGTAATAGTGAGTTTAATGAACAGTTATAACAAATGGAAAGTAAATTTAATTATTGGCTAAAATAGATTGCTCAGAGTGGTGAGTGGAGTGTAACTGTTGTTATGCAGGTTGAGTTACTGATGTGATGAATTTACCATTAAAGCTGTTACAGTGCTGCTACTGTTAACATTTTTGTTATTATTTAGAAATAGCCCATTACTATTACTGCACTATATTTGAGTATTTCCTGTATATAACATGTATATAAAGTCTTTGTTGTGTTTTATTCTTTTAGGTGCCCACTACTGGAGAGGAGGAGAGTTTAAAAGTCATTCAGTCCTTTGATGACCTGAGCAGAAAACTGTGGAGGCTGGAAGATCTGCCTCTCTCCATCACCTCAGTGCAAGGAGCCCATCCTGCACTCAGATACACACAGGTAAACTCTCATGTTCTCACCGCGTAACCTTAGACCTGGATCCTGCAAACAGATGTTCTGACATTTGAGCTGTGTCCTGCAGGTCTTCCCCCCTGTGCCACTGAAGCTGGTCTTCTCGTTCTTTGACAGAGAAAAGATTTCCCGCTCTCTTTTGCCAAAGGAAGATAAACCCTGCCCTGCTTATGTCACCCCTATCACAGGTAAGTCAGTGCTCCGTCAGCCACGATGTTGAGCTGAGAAGTAGTTCAGAGCAAGCCAAGTGTATTTATACTGCATATAATTCACACACAATGGCAATAGATACATATATACAGATGATGTGGAAAGCAATTATTGCAATTACATCAGTAAGAGTATCCCAGTTAGAATTTTGCTGTGTTTCAAGCACAAATACCCAGCCAGCTTTGAATGTACACAGTTTAACCACTGATAACCCTAATTTTTTTTTAGTGATCTGTCACATGGAGGGCAGTGGGAAGTGGCCTCAAGACCGCCTCGCCATCCGCCACATTCGTACTGCCTTCCACATTCGCCTGGGAGAGTTGCTCAAAAAGCACCATCGCTACACCTGCCGGGCCTGCCCCTCACACCTTGACGTCTGGAAGGTATTTATGATGGAGCTCTGTGTACTCTATTATGATGAAGTCACCACACAGACTTTTGTCACAGGCTTTTACTGCTGCAGTTGATATGCATTCATTTAAGATTTTCGTTTAGTTATTTTTCTCCTCATGTCTTCTTTTCTCCCTTTTCATGCATTTCCAGGATGGCTTTGTCTTCCGTATTCAGGTGGCATATCATCGTGAGCCCCAGCTGCTGAGGGAGAGTGTAAATGCTGATGGCTTGCTCGTTGTGAGGGATAATGAAGAGGCTCAGTCTGTGGAGATGGCCACCATTCACAAGCCTCTACTTACCAGCACATTGCATGGGTAAAATTAAAACACCAACATTAAATATCTGTTTCTGTGTAATATTGCATTCGTTCCCTCCTGACTTTATTACCTCTATGGACACACTCCTCTACAGTGCCATCATTGAGTCCGTCCCCACATCATCAATCACAGTGTAGGTCACCACAGCCACCACACAGGACGTCTGCAGGCTGCAGTGCATTATCTGATCAGCCAAAAGAACCAGTTGCAACCTCACTCCAATTGAGGAACTATTCAAATCCGGGGCCAAATACTGAGCAATGAAAATCATTTCTGACCCCTCTCATCCTGGGCACACATTCTTTAAAAGCCTCCCCTCTCTGCGACATCTCCACTCTATCAAAACAACCAAAGAAAGACACATGCAGCTGTTTCTCCCCCCCAGGCAGCATCATTCATCGGTCTCGTCATATAAATGTCAGTGAATACTTATAGCACATACAGTACATATATAATGTCTGTAATAACCATGTGCTGTAATTGCACTCTGGACTGACACTATTTTGGCTAATGTGCAAAATCAACGAGTCCACAGTGCATACAGTTCTTAAATATCACACGTCTATATAGGGGTGTAGCTTTTCCTATATGTATAAGTTTCTTTTATTACTTCAGAAGCAGGAGAACGCTCCAAGACACATTCCTGGTATGAATCATACTTGGCCGATAAAATAATTCTGATTCTTATTTGACATCAAATGTTTCTTGTGTTGTCTGTAGGCTTCAGCAGCAGCACCCATGTTTTGGGACAGTGTGTCGCCTAGCCAAACGCTGGCTAGGAGCCCAGCTCTTCAGCAATGACATTACAGAGGACGTAGCAGACCTGCTAGTGGCATCACTTTTCCTACAGCCTGCACCCTTTTCTCCCCCTGGGTAAATATCAGACGACTTTCTAGTAATCTGTCCCCACAATCGGTCCTGATCACATGATAGAAATTGCTTGGACATCCCTTTGTTCGTTCAGTAGGTCATGTGAAATGAATTCTATGTCTTCCACAGTTCTCCTCAGGTGGGCTTCCTTCGCTTCCTTTATCTGCTCTCCTCCTTTGACTGGAGGAATAACCCGCTGGTCGTCAACATGAACAACCAGCTCACAGGCAAGTGTAAACAAACACATATTTGGTCCACTTTCTATATATATTCCGACATAAATGAACATCCTGCTCGTATGCATTATTGTTCCAACTCCATGTGTCCCCTTTTCCTCTATGTCACGTGTAGCTGCCGACTACACAGAGATCAAGAATGACTTCATGGCGTCCAGGGAATCTCTGCCTGTAATGTTTATAGCAACACCTAAGGACAAAAATCTATCTATGTGGACAAAGCGAGCACCCAGTGTACAGGTCAGAGAGCACACCCACACACACGAACACAAATGCTGATATAGCTGAGAAACTTAGGCAAACACATTTAATTTGCTTTCACAGAATTTATTAATTATTACAGGAGGTCAACAGAGAATAAAAAATGGAATACAATTAATAGCCATAAAAGTCTGGCACTGCTTTTTTGCCTGAGTCATAAACACCGGTGTAGGAAAGAGTTGCACCTTCTGGGCAGAGAGCAGTCACACAATTTACCGATTTTGGAGCCTCTTCTCAATGCACACTGTTCTCCCGGATCGCACTGTGAAAACATGTAACCGTATTAAAGTATGATATCGCTTGATCCTGAGTGATCTACTGTTTATTTTCTACTAAATACAAATTGTCACAAAAAAAATATTCAACTCAACAAGATACAGTAGCTTTAGTTGGACACTGATTAGAAAACCTTATAGATTGATTTAATTTAAATCACATACCACAGGCAGATAGCCATACTTTTGTCGGAGTGCTGGAAATTGATTTGCTTGAAGTCTCTCCAAAACCTTGTGTAAATCACCGATCTGGAGGTAAATAAATGTGTTGAATTAGTTCAACAATCTTTAAACTATCACAAAAAAGCTTAAATTACAAAGAATATTCACCAAAGACTTACTACCATCGTACTAGGATGCTCACACAAGACTTATACCTGAGCACACTAAGCTTTGCATCAGGTGAGGCTCACCAGTTTCTCTTCATTGCCGTCCTCTGTCGTGGTAAAATGTTCCGTATTGATTCCCCATGTTTGGACGAGGCCATAGCTGTAAAAGATTCCAGCAGCCCACAGTAGTGATGAGACAAAGTACACACATTGGCTTCCCATGTTGCTTCGCTGACCCAGATAAGTTTCCTGTGGTTTCCCACCTCACTCCCCCTATAAGCTGAAGTTAACACTGAGAGGCCCCCCATCATCCTCCCTTTATATATGATGTCAGAGGACAGGAACTGGCTGCTTTGAGACATCCTGATGAGGATGTCGTCATGCCTGACAAGAATGCTCTGACCTCCTTTAACGTTGTCCTGTTGTTGTCATTTTGTATACGAATTTCTTCTTATTCTATTCATGCCATTCACGAAAAATGAAAGCATATTCAAAGCCGCAATCATCGAAAAAACCTTGTTCAGTGCATTGCATTTTGTTCTAATTATCATCAGTAATCTATATATTATCTATATTATATAATGTCAAACCGTATTAGGTAGCAACATTTCAGAATGTCTAAAACCACTGTCAGCAAATTTCATATTTTGTGTGGGTGTTTGTTTTTCAGATGCTTCAGCGTGTGATGATGGTGGCTGCAGAAAGCCTTAGGGTTCTGGAACATCAACTGACAGATGGCAGCCAGATCCAAGATGTCAGGGTCCGTGTGAAAAAAACAAACAAAAAACACCAGGGCTGTCACCAACTCATTGCCCCCTCCGCTCTCCTCTCATCTTTGACAGCGTAATAAGTCAGGCTTTGATGTCATGTTTATAGTTTCAACACTGTGAATTGTGCAGGTGATCATGCGGCCCCCCTTGGATGCTTACGACGTCTTGGTCCACCTCAACCCCAAGCAGGTTCCTCTGCTCAACCAGGCTGTGGACCCACCTGCCGTCACATTCAGCAGGGGGGTCACGCCGGGCAACACGGTGCAGTGTGGAGGGCCGCTGCCCGTCGTGGACTACAACCCTGTATCACTCTACCTGGCAGAACTCAGAGTGAGTTTTAGATGTGGCTTGATGACAACAGTGAAAAATATATGGGCTCTTTAATAACTGGAAGGTGTGTATCATCCTGTCTTATTGACCCAGGATGTGGAAAAGTTGTGCAACAGGATTTGCGAGCCACTGTTGGGCTGTTTAGACTAGAAGCATGTTCCGCTGTTACCGCATGTGTCCAAAATCGGCGGTGGAGATGAGAAATGCACTGAAAGTTGGCTTTGTTCTGCCACAGATGGACAGACGTTCAAAGATATTTTACGCTGTCTTGTGGAAACAATGTTGACTCCTCAATGAACTTCCCAAACCTTACAGGTTCATACTGTCCGTGTTTGCTTTCTCCATACACACTCATGCACCATAGCAGCAACATTTGTTTAAGGATTTGTTTTTGAAAGCATTTGCAACCCTAGACTTGCTGAGTTAATGCTCATGTGCAGGAACGAATGCTCATTGTAGCAGTGTGGCTTTAGCCTTCTTGCTCATGGGCATCGTTTGCCCAAACTCATTTTGCCATTCAGATCAAACCACCAACTCTACAGTCACAAGCTCGATCCTAAGTTTTAAGTCCTCTTCACCCGAACTGAATCACGTATTTTCCACGTCTCTACTCTACCCTCACCTGACTAACTCAATCAGGCAACTTTGCTCCTCATCACTTAATTGATCTGATTTAACAAATATGAATAGAGAATCATGAATTCTAACCTCGGGCTGTCATTTGAAGTTTAATCTTTTATTTTTTCACCTGTGTTTACGCTCAGGAAGCGTTTGGAGAGCTGGCATTCTTCTTCTGTGATCCCTATGGTGGCACAGTCATTGCTGTATTGTGGAAGCCGAAGGCCTTCACCGCATTGCCCTTTAAGGTAACACACGTCCATTTTAAAAGCATCAGTATTTGAGAAAAGCTTTTTGGCCTTTTTATCATTGTCTCCCCATCCATCATTTCACGATCATCAACACAGAATGCTCCAACCTGTCCTTTCTTTTATTTACTTGTTACACAGACATCCCAGATGTCTGCTCGCTATGTGGAGGTGACTGGGGAGGAAGCAAAAGCCGTCCCCAATGTGGAAGCTATACTAGAGGACTTCAGGATCATTGGGAAGGGCTTGGTCAAGTCAGTGGAAGCCAGGACTGAAAGATGGGCATTTTAGATAACGTTATTGTAAAAACACCGCTTTTAATGGACATTTTTTACATTGTGAGTACAACATTACAAGTTTCTCTGTCAAAGTAGAAAGCAAATGGAAAAGTGACTTTAAGATGTTTATACAAAAGTATTAAACCTTTATCTCCCAAAGACTAGCATTATGTTTTCTTTGAATATATGGACTATATAAGACAAACTACTCATCTATATTTGATTATTCTGCATCTATAAACTGCTCATTAAGTGTTCACACTGAGCACGAGAGAAATACGAGTTTCAGAGATCAACACAGCATCCACATCACTACCCGAAGTGAAGAATTCCAAGTATCTCAACGTCTAAGTACAACGCATGTCAGAAATAGAATAGAAAAAGTACTACTTTACACGAGTGATGAAAATAGTGTTAAAAATTTGAACGTGGTGTGAAACATTGCTGTTTACCGTTCCAGGCCTTTATCATCGAAATCTGACTTGTCTTAGCAGGAACGGAGAGGTCTTACTTGTAAAAGTAATGCTGGCTGCTTTCCATGTAGGTGTGTCGGATGTGTCACACCTATGTTGGATTCAGACATTACTAATGTTACTAGCTACACCCGGGCTCGAACACTAAACCAACACTGAGAAAGCTCCGTGGTGATGAAGTTCTTAACGCAGCTTTAAAAAATAATCTATCTCAGATTCGTTACAATTAATTGTTTTTCAACGTATTTTTCCGGCTCGTCACGATAAGCCAGCTGTGCTAGAATGATTTTATCCACAAGTTCACATAATCCCATAAAATCTCGAAAACCGGTTCCAGCTAAAACTGATTTTATGTCTGGGAAGAGTGAAAGTGATTAATCCTACTCATAGAGGTGAGCAGGATCGGGTGTAGAAATTACGCAAAGTCAATATAATATCAAGAATGGCTGTATGAGCAGGAGAAATTATCCATCGTGCATCTCACCTATTCGCTCAAATAAAAGCAGTCGATTTGAAAAAAACACAAAACTATGATTTCCACAGAAACTTTTGTTACGCATGTTCACATGTGCCATGCTCAGAACAATCAATGTTGAGCTGGATTCACATCAAGCATCACTGTAATTGATCTTGCAGTTATTGTGACTCGATAGGTTCCCTTGATCCTATTGATTTACCGGCCATCACTCATCCACTCTTATCTTGATACCTGTTGCCTGGAACTAAAGTTCTGTTTTGGATGTTGATTTTGGCTTTATATTTTCCATTTATTTTCGGTTTACGTCCGCACTTGCTGTTTTTCTTCAGAAAATGAAGATGTATGGCATTGATATCCTGGAACTAACTTGGGAATTTCGCAATTTTGAAAACAAGGCTGTGCAACAATAAGTCTTGAGGTCTCCAGGGTTACATCATGATCCTGTGATTGCACATCGTGTCGCTACATGCATCTCTGAAAATGTGCTTTTTTTTTATTCAGAGGTAGCAATGGGGTGACACTGAGTGCAACTGCTCAGTACAATGATTTTACCCTGGACTGTTTTCTTTTTTGGTAGTTTAAGGTGTTTGTGTGATGTAGATGTCGTGACAATCTGGTTCAGTTGGACTCAGGCCTGCGTAGGGTGCATCTAAGATTTCAATTTGGACACCTTCCACAGGTTACAGGGGGGGCAATAAAATTTGAGAAGCAGGATAAGGATTGTGTTTAGCTAATGTCTACGACGGAAGAGTAATGGAATACATGTAACGGGATCTAACTGCTAATCCACCACTGTCAAATTATCGCTAAATTACACAGAAAGATAACAACGATAATAATAGAGCACTAGTTGAAATGCAATGAAAGATGACATTTGTTTATTTGGGTCTCGTTTGCATTTTGATTGAAGAAAACATAAAAGAAACATTACCTGTGAGATAATAATGAAGAACCCATCCGTTATTTATTCATTTATGAAATCCAGGAAACCGTTGTAGCGTGTCCATGATAAAACAATGCAAGGTTGTTTTGTTTTTGTCATTTAGACGACTCGCATGCTGATATGATCTGTGCAGACATAATGCAACGTGCCTGCTGACATATTGCACAATACAAAGAATTATGCACACCTAAACTTTGTTTATTGCCAACTCATATATCCTCGCTATGCGTGACAGGATGCAGTTGTAGGGAATGCAGTTTTTTTTTTTTTTAATTGAAGCCTAGTGTGATTATAGAGAAAGGCGAGAAAGGAAATGTGCCACAGTCAAAGTTTACAGTATGTGCCAGCCCCCTCGAGTCAGTGTAACACAATCTCACCATAACACAGTGATGGTTTACGCACTATATTTTGCTTATGAATCAACTCTTCATTCGCTCTGAATCAACTATTTCCAATGTTGATTCTGATTATTGTTATTGACTCCTTAACAATAACGATATTCACGTTGGGCGCGTCACACTTGGCTGTGTTTGTTGCAACGTCCTGTCTGGATAAAGATTGTCTCCGTCAAGCTGAACCGCAGGTGTCTCAAGTTGTCATCGATGAGATTCGATTAGGTCTGAGTCACCGACGCCGGTGCATGAAACTCAATTCTTCAATTGCATAAGAAAATGTCGTCAAATGTCCGATACTGCAGTCTGGGGCCTGCGATGTCTTCATGAGTCACAAAGGAGCACAGCTGCAGACTTCACCTTCACACGCTGCAGATTGAAAACGGTTCCGATTTCATCACGCGCTCACACTGTCAGGCCACAGCGATTACGGACATTTGGAGATAATCTGTGGCTTAGAATTCCACTGAAAACCACATTCAACGGTGGACTGAGCCAGTTTGGAGCTGCTTAGAGCACGAATTAGAGTGGAATTCACATTTTTCTGCAAACTTATGAAATCAACGAAAATAACGAGTGCAGTAGTAAAAATGACAAACTTGATGATTCCCTGTAGAGGTTTTATGACGATACCTCCAGGAAGGCGGGGGTAGATGGCAACGTCAGCGCATGGAGGTCAAAGTTTCAAGCTAAATTCCAGATAACGTCTTCTCTTGAAGGCTGCATGATAAATTGTATTTTTTGTTTTCGACAGTGACAAATTCATCTTCACCTGTTCACACCTGTCCTGTCTCCCAGCTCCTTGATACCTTGATAGATAACAACTGCCACACTGGCACCCTTCCTGTCGACAGGCACATCTGGGAGACACATGGCACACACGCCCATAAACTAAATACAGTCATCCACGCTACTAGGACCTAAGGCTGCTTCCCATCTGTTCTACCCATTTTAGCGCAAAATCCCACAGACTGGTTACACAACAAGAACACGGTGCATCGGTGGCACCGCTGCAATTGTTGGGACTTGTTTCAGCAAAAAGACGACATTGCTTTTGTAGCGTTTGACAATGTTTGCAGGTAACGCAGCCCCCCCACCTCCACTCGCTCCTCTCTCTGATCCAAACTATTCCAAGCTGTTAAAAACCACCAGGCCCAAAAATGGAGCTCGTTTAGAGACACTCAAGTGCTTATAGAGCAACAATACAGAAAATTTAAAAAAAAAGAGATCTGCAGCAACTTCAATAAAAAAATCTTTATTGAATAAATGACAGCATCCAGATTAGAATCCTAGTAGAATTCTATTACGGGTGATTTCAATGATATAGACAACATTTTTAGTGTTGTTTTTATTTTGCCAGGTCAGGTCAGTTGACGATTGATTTTAAGTGCATGTGTCCACCAGTGGTGGTTACAACAGACGCATTCATTCACGAGATAAAGAGAGTTTGCAGAATCCACCACACTTCAATTCACTTTCAATTCTCCAGCCAATTATAGCAAATCAGTAAAAACAAAAAACAAAAAAAACTTCAAAAATTAAGATTTACATTTTGTCCAGCATCGTCCAGATATTGTGCATGTAAAATAATGTGATAATTTGACCAAAATTGTAGGAGGAGATCCAAAAAAACAAGAACCTATTTTATTGTAGATAAACCAAAAAAAATGTGGAAAAGGAGATGTTTTTTATTGTATGACCTTTTTCAGATGGTAGGCTGTGAGAATCAATATATGCTTTCGTTAATCAAAATCTAATATCAGAGCTGTAGATCACCTGACAAAAGAAGAAAAACACAATCATGAACACAATTCTAAAACAATACGAAGAGCCAAACAAACAAAAGCGGCATTTCTATTCAAATTGACCATTTTCAACTCCAGTTCTTTCTCAGAAAGTTTGTCATCTATCGTATAAACGTCCTCACAAATTGCAGTAACTTTCTTGACAAGTGTCACTGTCATATTTTCGTGACCTTGTCATGTGCAAGTCACCTTGTTGGGTGCCTCCCTTTTCTTTTCAGAATCTGCTGAAACAGGTTGCTTTAACGGTTGCGCAACATTCATGACGCAGTGATGTGTGACGTTTATTGGAGGACGACATGACTCAGACCGCCACGGGCTCCTACACGATGCGCACGAACCATACCGAACGAGCGAATGCCATTTAGTGGAATATTTTCACAGAGTGGATGTACTCGGCTCTCTGTTTCTCTCCTTGACAGCCGTCACGTGCCTTGAAATGCAGCATCAGTTTAAATAGTCCAGCTAATGGATCCAGACTGTTTGGAGTTGATAATGTACTCCACTGTCACAACAAAATGGACCTAGCCAGGGAGGAAAAAAAGAGTAAAGAAATGGTTCACTGATTCCTCCTGATAGAGACCCAGCTGTGGGAATGTTCTCACACCTCAATTGAAAGTAGACAAAGCAGGTATAATATGTGGTGATGAAGTTTCAGACAGGGGACAAAAGAGCAGGTCACAGA